>JAALXK010000270.1:0-66561 GCA_012977745.1 Fusarium anguioides | reverse complement strand
TGATGCGCCTGAGAAGCTTTGTGCACACGGCGACACCAACACTGACGGAACAGGTGAGCGAATGAGTGAAGGCACAGAACACAGCGAGTCCTGCCGGCGTCTCGTGGCTCCATTATCAGGCGTATCAACAGCGCCCACCACAAGTCGTGGAGAGAGGCTGCCGATGACCCCTGTAACACTCTCCGCTAGACCTTTGAAGAACTCTACTCCACGGCTTCCAACTGAAACTGAGACCGCGGGGGACGGTGGTGCAGGGGCCGTGAGCGCAGTAAGTTGTCGTTCTCGTGATAATGTCAATAACGAAGTCACGCTTCTGGACCGACGCCGAAATGTCCGCGTCACTAATGTTGGCGAGTCGAGTCGTGGGTAACAATCTCCCTCAGCCAGGTGGGTTCCTTCTGATGGAGGATCGGCGTACACCTCAAACGTTTTCCGAGATTCAGAGTAAACACTCTTCCCGCGCAAAGTCCTAAATTTTGAAAAGTCCGGTATAGGTGGTTTTGTATCGTCTGCCGGGTACTGCAAGTAATCAGGAAATTGCAACGGGGCGGTCGTAACCGCCATTGACGACGCCATCCTGGAGGGTACCGCCGCTAAAGATTTGTTCCTGCAGTGGTGTATGGACCCTTGGATAGCGCTGATGCAGCCCTATCGGACCCTTTGAGGCTCTGAAACGTCCAACAAGGTTTTCGGATCGATCCGTTGTTGGAAGAAGATTGGGCAGCCCGTCAGTCGCTTAAGATCGGCGACAGGGTTGATCTTAGGCAGTTGTTTTCGTGTTTGCTACGTCCAGTCGATAAAAACCGATAAAAGATATAAGACTGTAATGAAGAGTTGGCAAGGTTTGATAATATCTATGCGCAGAAGGTTTCCTCTTCGAATCATACAGATTGGTCGCCTTCAACCAGAAGAGAGAGAGCTAACTCGGAGAGGGTTCACACCGGGTGAACAGTTTTGATTTGGATGATAGAATGGATCGTCGAAGTGTGTCAATGGCGGGCATTGAGAAAGAGAGAAACTCGCTACCATTACCACTATTTCGTTATGTCGAGAAGCAGTTGACGAGAATGAAAGGAAGGGGGCACAAAGGGGGTACCCCCTTCCATATTAACAGAAACCAGCAACATATCGCTTTACGAGTCAGAACAGCAGAGCGTATTTGGTCTATCCCTTGATAACCCTCAGTTATAGATACTTAATAGTACCTAGTAATGTAATACAACTCAATGGAAGCAATGGTATGCGTACAAGTCTGCTAGGCGAAGCTCTGGTATGAAGCTAGATGCGGACATTGGTTCTGAAGGGTCAAGATCAGAGTCACCCCTTAACATCACTCATTCCAGTGTCTGCAATAAGAAAAGTACTACTGAGGCTGAGGATGAATTTATAAACCCAATTTATATTTAATACTGTTGCAATGCCCATCAAAAGGACAGCTCGTGGTTAGACAGCTGCCACCTCAACCCGATTGATTAGGTCGCGAAATATGTGAAGTTACCTTATTGTTACTAGAGGCGCTCTGAAGACATGCCCGATAGATAAGGCCAAAGAAAATAATAAACAGTCTGGGTTTCACCTCTAATACATAAAAGATTGTCAAGCCGTATCGTCTAACGGTCGGTATACCTAGGTAGCTAGCTCCCATGAATCAGGTATTGGCATTCTACTACAATCGAGCCAAACGTCCTCTTTCTAAGATCAGGTTTCAACCAATGAAATACAGAGATTGAGTGATTCAAAGCTTTCTTTCCTCCATACCTCGGATCTAAGTCAAGGGCAGAGTTCAAGACATTCCCCTTTTCGCCCACGACACAATTCAAGGAATATCTCGTCTCATCTGAAACTTTTGTAATTCGTAACACATATCCCGCACTGATATTCGACAACTTTCACGGGTAAAAAGAAAACCGTGCGTCATTATTTGCGAAACGCGCGAACCTCGCGCCTCCACCAACCTTTGAAGTCACAGGTCGAAACATCAATTCCTAGGTCTTTCAGTGCCTTTGTACTCAGGTGGCAGTCGTAAGGTCGTTGCACACTGGTATTCGGGTCATTCCCTTCTGTGTTGGGCTTGATCCCTTCCGTCGACAAACCCATAATCTCGCCAAATAGTGCCACTATCTCGTACTTTGTCATGCGATCTTCAGAAGAAAACTGGAGAATGTGAGGAAGAGAAGATCGCTTGTTGCCTGGGGTATCGAGGTATTTGATGGAGATATCTTTAATCCATTGTTAGTGAATTCTTCTCATGAACTTAAGTGCCCTTGACGAGGTATGATAGGGCTTGCTTTAATAGCGCCATGGTTTCAAAGTGAGACATACCGTGGCAGACCCGACCGATGTCTTCTGTGTTCGTGGGATAGCGAATTGCCCAGTGGTCCATGTTAATTTCAGCTCCTTGGGTCTGTGCCTTCCACAGCGCATCCATCAGAACGTTGACAGCGCTCTCGGCTGGCGTCTCGGCGTTCCCATATAAGACAGGAACTCGAAGGACAACGCCTAAGCCATCCTTTCCAGCCTCTTTCAGCGTGTCCAAGACTGCACGCTCACCGTCCAGCTTGGTCTGGCCGTAGAGATTGGTTGGCTGGGGTTCTGCGTCGGTTTCATATGGAGCATCTCCTGGCACTCCAGGGAACACGTAGTCAGTCGAGATATAGATGACAAAGATGTCTCTCTCCGCCGCCAGCTTGGAGAGTGCCTTGCTTGCTGCGACGTTGAGCGCCCTGGCACCCTCAGGATCTTTGTCGACCTTGTCTGGGAAACGCTGAGCAGCGCCTTTTATGAGGTAGCAGTCAGTCTCCGTAAGAACCAATGATTCTAGATAGCTTACAATGAACGATAACTTGCGGTCTAAGAACTTGGGTGTTAGTATGCTGACATGGCATTTAATTAGGGGATTGCAAACTTGGTCTCGTCCAGAAACTCTGCCACTTCTTTCTCATTAACCAGATCAACTTTAAAAGTGTTGATTCCATCTGCACGAGAATACCCTGTTCCTTTTACATTCCAGTTCTTGAGGCCAAAGGCAGTGGCTACCTCGCGACCCAGAAGGCCAGTGGCGCCGGTGATGAGAACGATGCGCTCAGACATGCTTGATAATATGGGAGATGGTTGATATTTCAAATCGATAGGCTGTTCGGGGATCTTAGGTCGAGCATATGAGTTGGTGTAAGAGGTGAGGTGAGAGTTGAGACGTCATCACCTCTGGATCAAGTCAAGGTGGGGATGATATGAATAATGAGGGGCAATATGTACTTCCAGACACTAAAAACAAACATTGGAGCACATTTTCAATACTGTTGAATGATGCACCTTGAATATGACTGATCGCCATAGAAATCTGTGTAGTTTACCAAAACTGTATCTGGCAAGTAGTTATATCTTAAAAGGCTGCGTTGTGAGCTTTTTCGTGATGCGAAAAGCAGCATACATCCAGACTCTAGTTAGTCTATTACCAGTTGAGGTCTGATTTCTGGTAGTTCCCTGGAAGAATTCCTTCGATATAACTGTATTCAAATGCTTGTAGTTATTGCTTCTGATATTGGACTCCTTTGTCAATAATGATTACTGAGTGGATACTTACGAATTATGCTTTCGTATATAAGGGATGCGTAGTTCATTGGTCCAAGTGAACACCTTTTATTCATGGAGGAATATATCCCATGAAACAAGCGATGCTATTGAATAAATGATCAGTGACCGTAATAAATCGAAGCTCGCCTATCTGGTGGCTTTTCTTAGGGCGAAACTAGAGATCAAGTGTAAACCTAGGTTCAACCTCATCCTCGTGGCTACAGCAGTATCAACTGTATGTTCTTGAGTATTTAACATAAGAACCTGAAACAGACGATGAACATGGCTCATTATTATCTTGAAGGCCTGTTTAGGTGATGTACTGACATGCTTTGACATCTAGCATATAGCAAAAGATTCTATTTTATATCTTGCTCCCGAGGTTGAGCGCCTCTACTAAGGAACAGAACAATTTGCATAATGATACTAAAATTCTCATGCCACTTGTAGCTTTTGGATGATAGTCCTGACTGATCATCTTCATACGCTTGCAGGTCTGGATCGATGCCGTACTTTGATGGAATTGATTTGTCACATCGTATCGACTCTCCGGTTATGCATTCGAGCGGATGCGCGTCAAAAGCGACTTATATAGCCGCGGCATGCACATTAAAAGCGCGGCTCTCTCAAACACCAACAGCCATTCGATCAGAGTTGCTGTGATTTCAGTTACTCATGGAGCCCATGCACTAAGCACGCCTACCTCCGTAGTTTTCGAGCCATTCAAAGTTAAACAACGAAGCTAGTATGCGTGGTATCTTTGTTAATGCAGCCTTGACGACAGCTGAAATTTCGGCGTTAATGGGGCTATGCATCGAGGTACGTCTGACAGGTTTGGCTTACAGACGAATGAGGTGCATGATCTAATCTCATATGACCTCAGAAATCGACACAACAATGGCCAAATCTAGTCTTCTCTGCGGGCCGGTCCGTATGGAGTCAGACTCTCTCAAAGGGTACAAACAAGTGACTTGGGATATACAGGAGAGTCTTCTTACAATATGCAAATATCAACTAACCAATCACTGGATGATCAGTGCCAAATCATATTATGAGGGTGTTGACTGGGTATCAAGCTGATCAAAGACCCCAACACTGTAGCCGTATCAGGAAGCGACATTCTGAAGAAGGCGACAGAATGAAGCATCTCTCGAATCGGAGCCAAGAACTTCCGCTTTCACCGCTCATCGTAATTAAGCAAAGCCTCGCTTGGACTTCCAAGGAACTGCATAGTGATGCTTAAATTGATGAGGAAGTTGTGGTCTGGCTGGCCTCAAAATATCATCGATTCTTCGTAAAGGGCCCCGACCTATCCTAATTCGTCTCCCCACTACAGATGGATGTTTGCAGTAAAAGAGATATATCAGGTGGGCTCTGAGTTGACATATATGGCTGTTGACAAGTACAGATCTTCACGAAAAGTCCGTGCAGGCGATGGATCGAACAGAGACCAGGAAGCGGACGAAAGTTAGCAAAAGCACATCCCATAACCCTTTGCTGATAATAGAATGACCAGAATCAGGTATTGGCGGTAGTGACATTCTCTAGAAGGTCCAAGCGACAAGTACTGATTGAGCCAAGGGTCTGCAGCCTGGATTGGACTCCGGGGATGTGGCATTGTTAAGCCATATTGGGCGATTCACACCACCGATATCACGATACCACCCTTCTCTCTTTTTTCCAGGTGGCCCCCGATTTCAAGCCACCAACATGTCTGGGATCAGCTGTATGTAGAGGTGAAGCATTCAAAATGCGAGATTTATCTCTATCATGTGGTAGCCATAGTTGGGCAGAAATGATGGGACTCGTCTGCGAGTTCGGCTGTTGCTAACGAAGACATAAGGCCGCTAAGTGATGGTCGATATTATAGCAAATTGAGTCGTGGTTTTCGACCTTTTCCACGAACGTTTATGCCATTAAAGGACATGTTTTTGGTTTGACTAGGTAGCCATATACTGGTTCTGATGTTGTGAGAGTGGGGAGGCCCAGTTATTGAACACGAAGTGGGATGTCAGTGAATGCGTCCACTGAACAAATAAGGGCAAACAACACCTTGTTCGTGGTTGTTCCGGCAACTTTCCTGAACGGCGGTGAATGCTGTCTCAACAGAGAGTAGAATGACTAAAAAAAGGTATTGTTAGCATTCATCTTCCTATCAAATTCATAATTGCTTCTGGGTTGGTCACTTTTCCTACTTCCCTCTGATTTCTGTACTTTCTTCGTCCACAGCTCCGGAGCTGACTATCTACAGTTGCAGTCACCACGTCCTCAAAATCAAGCTCATGTTTCCCAATAATCTAAAATCATGTCGACCAAGATCATATCGTTATATCTCAAACGTATATATATGGCCGACTGTTCTCGACTGGACCATGTTCATGCAGCGGTGTTATCGGAGTGATGCGATTGAATGGTTGAATATATATTTAGGTCCATGCTTTGAAGCTACTGGGACCTAGATCGATCAGACAAGTGAATGGTCGGAACGTCAGTATTCCTGATAAGGTGACTCAAAGCATGCCGAATATGATGAGCTGCCTAGGGTGATGCTCGAAGTTTGCTCCCTTCACGATCAGGGGAAGCAGTGAAGGGACAAAAGGCTTCTATGTGGCTCCGAGCCATATTACATGAACTTCTGTAGTATAGGTAAGTCGAAGCTGTATTCAGATAAAGGATGGCGATACATACGAGATTGATAGGTTGGAGGCACAGTGGCGCTTGTTGTGTTGTCCATAGTCGTTGTCGCGGCTATTGGTAGGCCTTTTGGACAATCGAGTTCACTTTGTTATCACCAAAGTCATCTCACGGCTTCTTCCTCCATATATAGTCCAAATCTTGTTCTATGAGCAGTGTGAGAAATTGAGAGGTCCAAGTTTGGAGTTACCTATAGTCGGCCCATGGAGCGACCCTGACTCCCAACAATCTTACTAACCAAGATAAGTTACTTTCAACGGTACAGAATACTACGACATACGGCTCAAAGCTTTGAAATCTACCAGGAGCCACTCCTTGTGGCTGAGGGGACTCACGTCTTGAGGTCTGCCATTGATGATAGTCGAGTTCTGGATACCAGGTACAGTTTTTTCATGAAATCATTCAGCCACATTATAGGTTAGACCTAAAAAGCGTTCGGAGCCTTCAATAGCTTGCGGCTTAATTCATCCCACGTAAAAATTTTCTCGTTGGCCAGAATGGTTCGCATGGCTACCGGGTGCCTTGCATGGGTGATCGACTCATGCCCTACAAAGCTATCGACCACGTAGTCATGATCCCCCACAAAAGAATTCAAAACAAACAAAACATATCCAAAGTATTGATAATGATGGATAGGACGAGTAGGAAGGGGCTGCGGTGTGTATTGAGTTGACAGACCCTGTTGGCCTTCGAGAATAAACAGTTGACAAGTAACGGAAGCAGAATACAATACGAACCAGGATTGCTTTGGACGCTCCGAGAGCCCAAGCAATGGTATATCTTCTACTCTATGGCAAAGGTAAGAAGGTTAGGAAGAGAACAAGGCCGAAGACACTAGGTACGCTTGACGTTCTAACGATCAATGAGCGGATGCAAGGGCGCATCATTACAAGTCGCCATTTGCCGAATACTCGTTGCCTTGCGAGGCAACTTACAGAGTACTCGTTGTTCATCATATTGTATTTGTACTGGTTGATCTAGCAACTACAATTGTCTTGGTTACCCCCAACAGTAATGCCCCAGCCACCAGAATTTCCTGCAGACTATCATACCTGCAAGTTCAGTTAACCATTAAGCCAGGGTTTTTAAGAGACTTCCCTTTAGGTCTTTGAAGTTCCATAGGTTCACCATTTTCTCCAAATAAGGAAGACCTACGTATGTTGTGCCTATATATCAGGTCTGGCTGGAATAATTCTCTTCGGGGCGACTCACCATACATATAGGTGTATGTTTAATCCGAGGTTGCAGTAAATCATTGCGGCCAAAATAGTTTCAGCGTGAATGTATCATTATAGCGATCATATGGCCTGTAATGGGGTAAGTCTCGAGTAATGTCGAAACAATTGAGGCTGGCACGAGCCTGCAACGAAGGTTCCCTTTGCTACCAGAAAGTCACGAAATAGGGGAGACATGCTAGGTAGGTAATCAAAACATAATGAGATGGGCCTGTGCCTAATTGTCATGTTTTGTTACACAGAGCCGTATCGCATAGCTATTCCTGCCAGGCCTGCCTGATTCCATTTCCTTTCAAGCCTTCCCTCTGTCATCTTCCCCTGCCTCGATTCTTTCTCCATCACCCATCCACCATCGCCATAATCGACCTACTAAGCTTAGTAGGCAGATACTAAGGTATGGAAAGACTCTACTTCTACATTCGTCTTGCGTTTGATACACCAAGTAAATACACACCCAGTATGCGAGTCACTTAACCTACCAACATTCCGTTTTTCGGGCTCATGTTGCCACTCTTTAAGCTACAACGTAAGTCCGCCACTTTTCCTCCGTTACCCAAGACTTAAACACCTCAGTGGGACGTAACATAAGTCTCATCGAGATATAAATTACGACTTGCCTTTGTATAATAGTATGCCGATTTCCTAAAGACGATACCGAGCAGAGTCCAGCACCACATCGAAACATGACTACTCCCGTATTGAAGGCCGTCATTAGCTTCGCTATACGATCAGCTAGTCCTTTAGTCTCAATACTGCCGCCAACACACTTGCGTAGGCCAAGTATACCAAGAGTTGTCGAGTAAACCCCTTGACGAACCATTGAATCAGGAACCCAGCTAACACAACAAATGCCAGATACGTTGCGACCATTATCCCCGGAGACATCGATCGAAGAGTTAATATAGCTACGGGAGCAGATACGAGTACCCCGACAAAGCTATTGAACAATCCAACCAAAGAAAACCGACCAAAAACCCACGGGATGAATGTCATCTTGATCCCTCCCTCCTTGGACACGAGGCTGAATGCTCTCTATCAACACGTCAGAACTATGTCTTGAGTGAAATAAACGTAAATATCAAGGGAGATCTTACCATCATACGACAAGTCAGCGGATGGTGCAGGAAAAACCGAATCAAGTGGTCAGGCTTGTCTCCGTAAAGCGACGCCCAGTCTTCTGGTTCTGCATTTAGATGAATGCCTTCTTTATCCCACATCTCTCGCGCAGGCGACAGCACACTATCCAGAAATACTTGACTTGGCTCATCAAGCTCAAGGATTTTGCTGAATTGGAATCCGAACCGATCTTTTGGCACGATTAGCAGACATCTGTCAACAAGCAGGGATGCATGTCCTACGATATCGACCGAGTCTTGCCATATGCTTCCCAAGGTATTCCTCAAGGCATGGGTCATCCCTCTCTACCATTTGCTTGAGAACGATTCCGTCTCTCTCGAGGAATCTTGATTCTAATTCGAGACATAACGCCCCATCTCCAACATAGCGACGAAGCAATATGTGGATTGGGTCTTTTTCCTTGATTGCTGCCAGTTCCAATATGCCTACTCTCAAGTGTTATTCCCAACTAGGTAAGTAAAACCAAGCATCCAATTGGTTGAAGGCCTACCATGATGATGGACAGTATTATGAGTTGAAGAAGACTCTTCTGCAACAAGGTTTAGTAAGTGAAGATTGTCATGTTGCTAATAGAACCACGAACCTGAGATGACTTCTTCATCGGCCCCTGGTCGAACAGAACTATTGCCTTGGCCTTTCAGGCCGTTGAAGGCGCATGGAGTCTCAGACATCGAATTTGAAACACTGACAGGGGGGTTGCTAATGAATACTTCACAGTTACTTGCTAACAAATTGTGACAGTGAGATGGTAAACAATGAAGGCCGTCAGCGCGATTATATATCTCGGCAAGGAAGACAACCTTTACCTCTCAACGTCATCATAATCTTGGTTCATTTCCGTAAGTTTGTGCATGTTACGGCATGCTGAATTCAAGCGTCAATACACACCACCCATTGACATGCAGCTTCTCAGCCCGACCAACCACATAAGATGGAGGGTATGAAAGCCGCTCTCCAGTAGGGTTGTGGGAAATTCCCATGTCAGTAGCAACCACGAGCGATTACTCGGAGGCTCTGCCAACTGCTTTGCGATGCCTCGTGTTGTCTTGCAGCTGTGGGGGTCTCAGTTCTGTACCATGAAGTACCTATCGTGGTACCATTCCTCTGATTTGTCCGTTGAGCGCATCTGTCAGAATTAACCCGCGTTTAATCCACCACATAAATTCAATGCCTGGATATGAGGCGCTTACAGGGATTTAACTACATACCATGATCATGTTGAAAGTTGAGAGACAAAGACCTCATTTCCAACGAACAAGAAGTTCAGACTCCCCAATGCTTGAATCAAGCAAGCTTTGAATAAATTGATACAGCTAGCTAGCTACATTTCGCTCCGATCCCGATATATCATGATAGATTCAGAACGTCCAATAGTTTGAAATCCAATCTATGTTGTATGGCATAGGGTCCAGGCAGTCATCTACATCATCATGGTTAATATCCTCACCAAGAGAGGCCGGTGTGAACATACAGAAATGTTTCTATAAGTTTAGCCACCTAACATGATGAAACCCGTAGGAAGCAAACGAAAACTTGACAAGTCTAACCCGAGTTCGAGCCTTTGACATTTTTCTTCTCTGGCGAACTCTTGGGCCGCGTAGGTGGGTGAGGTATGATCATCTCTCGGCTGCTTGGAATTACTTGAGGGCCCATGATGGGATTCTTGGAGCGAGAAGAGACAAGCGTGGAATTGAAATTGGTGTGAAGAGATAGAAGAATATTGCATTCAATGGTGGCACTAAGGCCTTTAAATACTAATCTTCTATCAACGCTTAGTTGCATGCTTTCAATTCTGATCAACAATTACAAGGCGAGCAAGCGTTGTTTTCTCCTGAGACATGCCGAATGACTGCATCAGAAAAATTAAATTGTGAAAGATGATGAGAACCATCCGAAAAAGCGACAAGAGCTAAACTCGAGCGCTGATGCACGCATGCTGGGTACAGGTTCGAATAGTAACATTCAAGCAGGTCAACGGACACAAGGCAAACTAGCAATGCAGCATTTCCACTCGGCGCACCACGCCAAGCTCATTAGTACTGATATATGATGAAAAGCCCAGTCTGCAGGGCTTGACCATAAGCCCCAGACTCGCTAAATATATCGGTGAAGGCGGGGGATAACCGGGGAGTGACAACGACAGGGGTAAGAGTTTCATGTGAGCCGTGCTTGAGTTCACGGTAGACCTAGAGAGAAGTCAAGGTGGCATTGGCAATTCTATCCGACTCTAAGGGACTGATCCTAGCAGAGTGGGCTTCGAGCTGACCGAATAGCTTGTGCTATACCAGCAAGAAGAGCAAAGAAGTTGATCAAACAACGGGCGTCTCAACAATAAGATAAATTCAAATAACTTATGGCCAATAAGTGAATGTGAAAGACTTTGGCTCCATTGTATTTCTGGCATGTCACCAAAAGAGTTCAGGTTGTTTCCTCGAAAGCCAATCTGCACAAACCTTGTAAGACAACAAACCGTAACCTGGTTCAGAAGCAACTCTGTTCAGTGCCTTCAAGGATCCAGAAAGCGCCACAGATATAATTGAAGTCGAGCTTGATACACTGAAATCTCACCTCTCACCACCGTTACGCAAACAACGTTTTCGACAGTCCTGCATCTGATTCCCAGAATGAGAGAAAGTGGCCCATGGGGTCAAACTGAGAGGGTCCAAGCAACGACCACGGTGGAATGAGATGATCTTTGACAGCCGAATAACAAAAGAACGCCCGCAATTCGGGACCAGGGCATTCACGGACTAGTGAGAAGAGAGGGAGGCTCGAACCTGGGTATCAGCATGGAAGACTGGGATTAAGAGTTCTTGTGGAAATGACAGGCTTGGTTTACCAATGGGTATAGGCAGAGGCAGTGATCGCTCTTCTTGCCAGTAGTACGATGACTCTTGGCAAATTTTCTCACAATTACGCCACAAACTCCTTAATATTGTAATACTGCCTCCCTTCAAACGTCAGGGCTTCGATTTGCCTGCATCTCCTGGTGGCGCCTCTTAGCACAAACAAGCAGCGTTCACTCTTCTCTTTTCACTTGCCCCCGAGTCCAAATCTTTCAGCCTCTTTCCTGCGGACACACCCTCGACTGTCGCTTATGCTCTTCGAGCCGTACTTTACAGGGGGTATTTTGACCCCTGAGTTCTCACAATCACCTCCAACCGAAGCGGGAAAAGATATCATTGTCAGATGGTGTGCGTAGCCCAATGACCACATGCATCGCTCCACCAAGGCTGCAACGCAGGACTTGTGTAGGATTGGCTATTCTTTTGATGGCAGTTGGCTTTCGCCCGGCTTGTGTCGGGAACACAAAACGAGTGGCCACGAACGCCAGGCCCACCCCATGATAAGTGTCCAGAAGAAGTCGCCTAAGAACCAAAGCTATCCAATATTGATACCTAACAATCTTGATTGGAGGCTCCTGGGTCCGGAGTCAAGCAGTTCTTTGAGCATAGACATGCCACGATATGACCTGTTATTTATATACTCCAGGCTATGAACCCCGAATTCAACTTCTCTCATCATCCCAATCCTGTCTTTTCCCCTGCTCCTCTGCTTCGGCCTCCCTCCATTCATCAACAGTTGTGTGGAAAACAGTAGCCACGGTTGTGAAGGCTGCCCATATCTCTCCACACAGAGCTAAATGGAGCACTTGAGTGCCAAGAAAGTTGATAGCAAACGTCAAGTTAAGCTGACTCAGAAGGTTGATTCCGCATATGTCATGCACGGGAAGGCCAAGCCGCTGACGGAAAGTACGTGCTATCAACCGGAGAGCAGTTGCTTCCCATGGCGCAGTCGCCAGCCTTAGAACAGCATCAGCGAAGATATGTGAAGCTATTAGAGGAGGGAGCTGCGTCAGCATTGTATCGCAGTACGTTGTTGGAGGGATTAGCGTTCCCCTGGCATCGACACTTGGCCTAAGCTCCGCACTCCAGAGTCCAGGAGGTGCTTCACTGGTTTCCGCGGTAGCTTCGACATCAAAGCTAATCAAGGTAGCGCTAACTCCTTCATTGTCTTCTTCATCACTCGCATAATCATCGCCCCGTGCTGAGAAAGTACTCGGTCGTCGGACAGCTTCAACTGGTCCCGTGTCATTGGGCATCTGCCCATCTATAGGTCTGATAGGCGATACATCATCCACAACGCTGCGGGCACGTCGGTGCTCTGGTCTTTCGCGGGACCTGTCAGCCGAAACCCAGCTGCTGGTCATCCCTGGGGGCGAGCCGGTATTCGGTAGCCGTCGAAATATTCGGGCCCATATCTGAGGTCTCCAATCACGAATTAATCTCTGAGTCATTACCCAGACGAGAAAAGGTGTCGAGGATACACAGAGACCCCCAACCCATTGCAGTAGAGACTGTAAAGAGAGGTCCCTCAACGGCGGGGGAGCTGGGACAGGGGAATCTTGCGTGAAAGGGATAAAAAAGGAAAGGCTTGGAAGCCAGTTGGTGTTTGAGGTTAAGCCAAGCCGCTGTAAGGCTGTGTAAAGCTCCAGGTGTACCCGAACGTAGGACCAGACTTCATGGGCTCTTATTGCGTATAAGCTTGCATGGCCAACAATTGACTTGGGGTTTAGACTCACAATCGACGAGCAAACACTCTGTCAGGCCGGTCCCGCCATAATACGGCCACTTGTCGATCGGCGTAATTACTAAAGAGGTTGACTGACGCCCCAGGCAGAAGATACCTGGAGATAGAAAGGAAATTTCGCGATTGTGTATATAAGTCCCAAAAGGGAATGTGAGAATAACGTTTGTAAATCTGCCATATTAGCTACTTGTTGCATTACACAAAGGGCCATTTTCGTATCATGACTTACCAGGACACGTTGCCGGAGGCCATCTAGTCCAAAAGCACCAGCAGCATCCACACAACGAAGGGCAGAGAAGGCAAGGTTTATTCCCACATCGTCTTCATACATGGCATGCCGCTTATCGGACTCGGCTTCAGGGTTTGAGGTTGGATTTTCCTGTTCAGCAACACCAATGACTAGCATCACCTCGTTATGCGACCTAATAATGTCTCTGTTGATCCTTTTGGTTTCAGGGTTGATAGGACGACCTCGATGATCGAACTGTTGGCCAGAGTCGTTGCCATTAGATTGCTCGTCATGATCATCGTCCCATTCGACAACATCATCATATGGAGACCTCCCCTGTAAATGTTAGTGATTATGATACGCATAGTAAGTGATTTGATCTATCGGGATCTCCTACAAGCGCCTGGGCAGTCAACGGGCCCTGC
The DNA here is from genome assembly GCA_012977745.1 of Fusarium anguioides. NCBI lineage: Eukaryota > Fungi > Ascomycota > Sordariomycetes > Hypocreales > Nectriaceae > Fusarium > Fusarium anguioides. Next base: position 52,678 of record JAALXK010000270.1, on the reverse strand, counting down.
ATTCCCATGATGAGGTCGTGCAGAAAATCATCAACAGGGCACGCGCATTTATCGTTTTATGTACAATGATGCGTAGGACACTAGAAGAACCTCGCAGTAAGAGAGTGAGGGTTCTGTTTGTGATCCCGCTATCGGCTGAATAAATGTCTCTTTTGTCGTAATACCAGGAAGAAATGAATATGAAGCCGTTTCAGGAAGTCATGATAGCTAAGCGCATGAGTTGAAATGTGGCTGGTGCAGTGGCTAGCGAAGCTGAGCTGATGCAGAGTTCAACCAATCACATTCAGCTTTGCCACAGACACCGAAAAAAAATCTAGGACATCTCAAGGCGCGGACCCATGAGAGTTTCTTTACATCGAATATTTGTCAAGTCGCAATCAAAACAACACAATGGCAAATAAGCAGCCGTTGAAGACGACGTTTGACGTAAATCACATCATTCGTCCTATCTTCACTGGAGGATCAGTAGCAATCGACAACGATGCCCGAATCTTAGCGACAGTTCTTGGTGAAGATGCGGTACTCACAGATCCTACAAACGGGAAGCATCTGGCGCAAATTGAGGGCGTAAGAGTTATCACCAATTCACAATGAAGCAAGACTAACATCTCGTAGGACGGAGAACTCATTTCTACATTGACTTGTTTGTCTCCCAAAACCCTATAGCACGTCCACTAAACTGACTTTTACAGTGACGCCTTCTGGATCTCATCTCATTATCTGTTCCCGATCCTTGTCCATGAGAATCTATGCGTTGAAGCAATCTCAAGAAGATGGAACTATCGATGCTACCCTCACAAGGACTGCCAAGGCACATTCTACCCCGGTTGTTGTGCTTGCAATTGATCGTACCGGCACATTGTTGGCCACTGGAGGAACCGATGGCGCCGTCAAGGTCTGGGATATCGTTGGAGGCTTTGTCACCCATACTTTCCGTGGATCTTCTGTTCTCGTATCGGCACTTCGATTCTTTGAGGCCGCAGTTCGTTCTAGCGAGACTCAATCACAAAAGGGAAAGAAATCCAAGCACCAAGAAGAGTCTGATGATGAAGCAGAGAGCTCAAGCACCGTCAACTTCCGCTTAGCATGCGGTCAACAAGATGGAAAGGTCCGCGTGTGGGACTTGCACAAGCGCAGCTGTGTGGCCAATCTGGAATCTCACGTTTCAGATGTCCAAGGACTCGACTATTCCCCTGAACAACATGCTCTGGTTACCGCAGGCAGAGACAAGACCATAACCTGGTGGGATGCTAAATCTTGGAAAATTCGCAAGGTTGTCCCGTGCCTGGAGCTAGTGGAGGCAACCGGGTTTATCGACGATGGAAACTTGACTTATTCAGCTGGTGCTAATGGCTCACTTCGTATATGGGACACGGATACAGGCAAGGAAATCACCCCCCAACAACCTGCGAAGAGTGAAGAGGAGGGTATTGTGTCAGGGGTTTTCCGTTCTGGTCTCCCCTTTATCCTTCTCGTTCAGGTCGACCATACTCTTGCACTCTATAAGCCACCCCGAAAAGCAGATGCCGCCTCCTTGTCGGCACCCGAACCTTTCCGAAGGATATCCGGCACACATGACGACATTATCGACCTGGGATACCTGCTTCCAGACCGTTCAATGGTCGCCTTGGCCACAAATTCAGAGGATGTCAGGATCGTGTCTGTTTCTGAGACTCAGAATGAGGACGACGAGGCTGGTTGGGATTCTGACTCAAGCCCATACTTTGGACAAGACGTTGCTCTTCTGAAGGGCCATGATGAAATCGTCATCTCGTTGGATATTGATTGGTCAGGCCACTGGATAGCGACAGGAGCGAAGGACAACACCGCTAGGCTTTGGCGTATTGATCCTGCAAACAACTCTTATACCTGCTGGGCTGTGTTCTCCGGTCATGCTGAATCTTTGGGTGCTGTTGCCCTTCCCAAGGGTGTGCCCCCCGAGTCCTCGCCTGCTCGATCTGACCCCCTCAACCACCCTCCCGCGTTCCTCATCACAGGTTCTCAAGATCAGACTGTCAAGAAATGGGAAATTCCCCGTACAGTTCAACAGAAGGGCCAAAAGGGTGGCTCTCGTGCCGTATTTACCCGAAAGGCCCACGAAAAGGATATCAACGCTATCAACGTCCACCACTCAAGTCAACTGTTCGCATCTGCATCCCAAGACAAGACGGTCAAGATCTGGTCAGCAGAGGAGGGTGAAGTTCAAGGCATCTTGCGCGGCCACAAGCGTGGTGTCTGGACGGTTCAATTCTCTCCTGCTCAGATACCAGCCATCCAGGGCGAGGATGGGCCCGTTACTGGAAAAGGCGTAGTCCTTACTGGTAGTGGTGACAAAACCATCAAGCTGTGGAATCTTGCCAGCTACACCTGTGTGAGGACTTTCGAGGGCCACTCCAACAGTGTCTTGAAGGTTGCCTGGTTGAATATGCCCAATAGCCAAGAACAGTCTAAAAAACGAGTCCAGTTCACTAGCGCTGGTGGTGATGGTCTCGTGAAGGTTTGGGATGCCAACTCAGGAGAGTCCGAGTGCACACTTGACAACCACGAGGACCGAGTTTGGGCTGTGGCTGTCCACCCTGAGAATAACACTATTGTGTCTGGAAGTGGTGATTCTACTGTCACTTTCTGGAAGGACACGTCGTCCGAGACTCAGGCTGCAGCGTCTCAGGCTGTTCTCAAACTGATTGAGCAAGAACAAGAGCTTGAGAATCACATCCATGCTGGTTCATTCCGCGAAGCCATTACCCTCGCATTGCAGCTTAACCACCCTGGAAGACTTCTGAGCTTGTTCACTTCAGTCATCACAACAAGCAACCCTGACAAGGGCAGCCTGAGTGGCTTAAGAGCTGTAGATGAGGTCCTGGGCAGTTTATCTGATGAGCAAATCTTCCTGCTTCTTCTGAGATTACGAGACTGGAACACAAACGCGCGGACCGCTCCTGTAGCGCAGAGAATCTTGTGGACCTTGATTCGAAGTTACCCTGCGTCCAAGTTCTCCAACTTGTCAGTCAAGGGTGCCAAGGGGCAGAAGAGCTTAAAGGATGTGCTACACGCGATTCGCGTGTACACTGAGAGACACTATAAGCGGACCGAGGAGTTGGTTGATGAGAGCTATCTGGTGGAATATACCCTGCAGGAGATGGATGACCTTACACCTATGCTGGAAGATGAAGATAATTTGATTAAGGAAGCAGGCGAGGATGTTGTCATGGCTGGATAGACAAGGGACAAACCATACATACAGTTTTTGACGGTTTTGTCGTACGCGCTGACTACAGATAATTATATTCGCATATTCTTTGGAGTACCAGGGTTATAGATAAAATATTTGGCTTTATATCTTCTGATAATTTCATCCCTGCGAACATGGTGTGGCACAATAGGTAGGTAGTCGTAGTCTAGTGATGGAAGCCTTTGACATGGACTTGAGGTTACCTGAGTGGGCCTGGACCAGAGCTCCAAGGCTCCACCATAACCGCAATCATACTTCCATGCATCTTCAATCTTTCACAAGGCATCAAATCTTAAGCAAGATTCTACAAACCCGAAACCAGCAATAGTCATAAAGAGCCACTGTTGGCAAAAAAATATCTCGGGGGCACGCGACTTCGCCATTGTATTTTGCGATTGACAATGGCCAAGCGCCAGGCTTCAGAGGCCCTCGACGATCTCGTTGGTGTTGCCTCACCAGCTTCCAAGAGATCCAGATTTGACGACATTGATTCTCCTGAAGCGAACGGCGCTGCACACGAGTTCATTGGCGAGTCGACTACCAACGGAAATGCACAAGAAGATGACGATGATGACGAATTCGACGACCTAGAACCCGCGGTCGCAGCACCCACACGACAATCAGCGCCTACAGATGGCTACGATGATCTCTATCTCGACACAATTGATCGCAACGTGCTTGACTTTGACTTCGAAAAGCTTTGCTCCATCTCTCTCTCTAATATCAATGTCTATGCATGTTTAGTCTGTGGGAAATACTTCCAAGGCCGCGGTCCCAAGTCGCACGCCTACTTCCACTCGCTCGACGAGGACCATCATGTTTACATTAACCTTGAGACCCAGCGCGTCTACGTCCTTCCTGAGGGCTACGAGGTCAAGAGCCGCGCGCTTGAAGATATCAAATATGTGTCGGATCCACGGTACAGTAAGAAAGAGGTCATCGAAATGGATCGCACGCGACGGACAAGTTACACGCTTGATGGAAAGGAGTACATCCCTGGATTTGTGGGAATGAACAATATCAAGGAGAACGACTACTTCAACGTCGTGGTACAAGCTCTTGCGCATGTCTCACCTTTGCGCAACTATCTTCTTCTTGAGGACTTTTCGAACAAGACAGAGCTTGTCAAACGATGCAGCATTTTGGTCCGCAAGATCTGGAACCCCAGGGCATTCAAGGCCCACGTCTCTCCTCACGAACTTCTTCAGGAAATTTCACTTCGCTCGAATAAGCGGTTTACTCTCACAGCACAATCAGATCCTGTCGACTTTCTGTCTTGGTTCCTGAACAACCTCCACCTTGGTCTCGGCGGCAGCAAGACCAAGCCCGGGAGTTCCATGATCCAGCGTACGTTCCAGGGCAAAATGAAGGTTGAATCGCAGGCCATCACAGCTCGTGCCGATGCCACCGATCGTCTGCGCTTCGAGGATGCAGATGTCAAGGTTGACATTGTGCGTTTTCTCCTTCTGACGCTAGACCTTCCGTCAGCACCTCTTTTCCAGGATGAGCTTGAAAAGAACATCATCCCTCAAGTCCCGCTGACAACCATTCTCACTAAATACGATGGCCAGCGGGCCCAAGAACATCATGCTCAGCGCAAACGCTACCGACTTATGCACCCTCTCCCCCCCTTTCTTGCCTTCCACGTCAAGCGCTTCTCTCAGAACAAGTTCGTCTCTGAGCGCAATCCTACAATCGTCACTTTCGACGCGCGCAACCTCGATATGTCGCCCTACGTCGAGCCAAACCCCAAGGAGTGGCCTCCCGGAGAGCCCATCTGGTATGACCTGGTTGCAAACGTCATTCACGAGGCTGTGCGGGTGCGCGAAGATGTCGTTGACAGTGGCGAGGAGCGGAAGACGTGGAAGGTACAGTTGAAGAACAAGGCAACAGGCGAATGGGTGGTGTGCCAGGATCTCTACGTTGACAAAGTGCAGAGCGAACTCTTGTATCTTGGTGAAGCATACTTTCAGATATGGGAAAGGAGGAGAGAGGTCAAGGGCAAGGGCAAGGCCTCATGATCATAGACACCACTAATAGTGCCCTTGGAACATAAACAACACAATGTAAAATCACGGTTTCATGACTCAATTGTTTCGTTCTCAGGCGAAATACCTCCGCTCTGAAGCTCGCTTTTTGAATTGTAGCTCTCGCCGAAATCTGCCTCCGGGCAAGTCGTGCCCGGCCATACGCAGCTAGTAATACATCATTCATAAACAAGATCATCACCATGACCTCGCCCGTCGTACCCAGCCGTTGTCCTCGTATCTAGTTATCCAACCCATCTACCCGAATCCTCATAAACACGTTGTCGCAGTCCCATCCAGAAGAATTCTCCAACTCCGCCAACGGTGATCGTGAAAACAAAGGAGCAGAACAGGCAAAAAAAGAGCATGCCAATACGTTGACAGATTAAGACTTTCAATATGAGTCTCCATCAGAAATAGAATACAAAGACTGCGCCGGGACTAATCTCGAGGAGGAGCGCCCTTCAGTCTCCTACGATTGAGACTGTTCGGCAGCCTGCTTTGAGGTTCCGCCAGTGTGGCGCTTGTCGTGGTGGTGGTGGTGTTGGCCAGCCTTCTCCCGTCGCTGCTCCTCGATGGCCGTTCGTTGCTGGATGCTCGAATCGTGGCTCTTGAATTCGATACGGGTGGTTGGTGGGAAGTTAAGGACATGCCTCATGGTATCACTGTCCACATGTTAACCTTGGTCAGAGCGGGGGTTTTACGCATCAGTGAAACCTACCGAATCTTAATGACTTTGCCTCCATCAGTACGAGTCCAGATGCTGAGAATGTCCTCGCCGTTGCGCACGCTCAACACAGCACCACAAACATGGTCACCAGCTTCAGCAAACTGGTCACCGATAAGGCTGAGAATAAGGTCTTCCCAGTACCTGTCCGCCACCCCTTTCTTCATCCGTACCACCCATTTGCCGCCCTTCTTATTCACGTCGTCTTCCCATATTGGGCGAATGCCTTTCTTGAACAAGTGAAAGTCGGAGACAACGGGCAATGTAGACGGGCGCTTCAGGTGACGATAGATGTTCCAAAACTCCTCCCCTGTCCGCACGGTAGCGATTTCATGTAACGTCTTCTCGTATTCGATGAAGCCGTGCGCCTTGGAGATCGGAGGTCGGTACCAGAACGTCCATGAGTCGACCAGCGCATGTGTAATGTTTGCCGTGGGTGCCCCGGGCTGGTTGTTCTCGGAAATAGCGGCCATTCCGGAGACCTTGCCCAAAGCCTTGGACGAATCCTTGGTGCCAGACTTGGCTACCGCTGAGGCCATGGCCGTGTCAAAGGGATTGGCTGAAGTCTTTGGGGTCTTGGCCGATCCAAAAGACGCGAATGCTCCAGAGCCTAGGCCAAAGGCGCTAGACGCGCCGCTCGTGGGTGATACTAGACCCCCAGATGTAGTGTTGAAAGGATTCGGTTTGGCTGATGAGGGAGTATCGCCTCCTTGGCGCTTGGAAAACGAGGCATTGCGACTGAAGGAGTCACCACTGGACCCTTGACCGGGTGTCGAAAGGGAAAGCTTGCCGGTGCTGAGAAATCGTTAGTTAGAGCTTCATAAAAAAAAGAGGTGAGAGTGTGACTTGCTTTGTGCGGCGGGTCCAGAGGTTGCCAGTATCCATCAAGACTGAATGGGACAGGTCTGTCTGCAAATCAAGATAGGGCGGGGAAGGCCTGGAGAAGATGCCTTTAAATGGTCGTGGGAAATCGGGAAGGCGTGTACGGCACCGATAGTTTTCGTGTATTAGAGTAAGCTTGTTAGTGTCGGTGTCTGTGTGTTAAGGAAAGCAGTCGAAGCTGGTGATGGCGGCCGTTGGAAGTACACGGTCTCGGAGTCGAGTGAGGGGGGATGATCAGTAGGTTCACGGCAAGACTTGGGTCAAATCGAAAGATATTGTGAAACGGAAGGGTTGTAGAATGGTTCGGGGTATCGAAGTGTTGTTGGTGATATCGAGTTTGGGGTGTTACAAAAAGAGATATGGAGAAATTCGGAGCTGTTAAGGGTGAAATACTCGATGTTTACGGATTTTGGTATGGAAGAGTTGCGGGAGGGAAGATGGAGGCTTGGAAGAAATTCTGGCAGCCCACCTACTAAAAAATCCGAATGAGTCGTGGTAGGTGGGAGGCAATCTTAGGTAGCTAGCATGTAGCTATTGGATGATTTTACATGGATCTGTACCTACCAGCTACCCACTCCAATATCTGCCATTGTGTAAACCCTGGAGGTTAGCACCTAGGTCGCTAAAAAGCCCTCCATTCCTGGGCTATGAAAACCGCGCCCAATCGACCTGACTGCGCTAGACAACCCCAGCCCCCAGGCCTGGCCCAGAGAGCGGCTTTGTGACTGACCCTGCGTCAGAGGCCAGAGACTTAAAGAAAATATGACAGGCAGTGACACAATTTGAGTGTGGAGTGAGTGCCCCCTTGTTAAGGTCACGCTCAACGACTTGAGGCTCTATTCCCCTCGTATGAGCTTCTAGAAGGATTTGGCTTTATATGGGATCTGCAAAGCCACCAGAATACCCAGGTACGTGTATAACGATAAATATTCGCGTTGCACAAAACCTCAAATATACCTATTCCAGGTGATTAAATTAACATTGCGGCTAAAGACAAGCGACCTGTCATCAAAGCAACCACCATCCTCGCTTGAATTGTCCATGATTCGTATCCTCGTCACCGACGTTCATAGCCGAACTCATCACGCATTTCTCAATCTGGTCATGATATCCCAGAAGTCAATCCACAGTCATTTTGCTATCTCTATATACTATGAGTTGGTCTTTACTATACACACCTATACATGATAGACATTTACTAGTAGCTACAGTGTCTACATTAGTTTTACCAATCTATGCATGGCCTTTAAGCTTCCGTCGTCTCCGAATTGTGAGATCGGCGAAAAGATGCAATGAGATCCCTGCCCCACGAAGAAACGGATAATGATCATGACTTGTAGCCTCATAACTCCCCGATCAGTGAATATTAGATCTCTTCACTATCCTGAATTTAACTTAGGAGATTCAATACGTATGAAGTATTAGCATCCCGAAGATTTCTTATCAGCGTCAGGCTTTTCAATCCATTATTTTCAAAACGCCAACACTATAGTCTTCGTCTGGCAGGCATCTTGATTATTTTCAATTGATCCGTCGCACTTCATCTTGGAGTCCCTGTGAACATACATGTGAGATGTGCCAGAAGTTCTACATCAGTGGCTACAACACAATCAGTGACTATAGCTATCGGTCACCTATCAAGGACAAAATTCAGAAAGAACACTCTTTAAAACAAATGCTGACTCTATAAATGTCTTCTCTAAGTCTTACAACATCATGAGTTATCTCAAAATCTACGCCGCATATTCCTTCGCCTTATGATGCATCAATTTTTGGAGCTCTAGGCCTGGACCACTCGCACGGCCCCACTTCAAAAATGTTCTTATCGCAACCTTATCATATCGATCCAGAAAAAAATAATCTCGAAGCTTCAACACTTCGACTCAAACCGCCGAAGAACCAACGCGATATCTCAAACTCATTCATTCACTGTCGTCGCAATGAGTGTCACACGAACAAAAACCGTCAAGAACAAGCATGCTTCTGCTCCCGGCGCTGCAAAGTCTTCCAAGCGCTCCGGCACCGAGGGCATCACCAAGTCCAAGAAGCCAAAGGGCCCAACCCTAAGCAAGCAGGTCAAGGATAAGGGACGCGAGGCGCTCCTGCAAAAGTTCAAGAACCCCAAGAAGAAGAAGTATACAGATCAGCAGCTGGGAATCCCTGAGCTCAACACTGTCACGCCTGTTGGCGTTATCAAGCCTAGGGGCAAGAAGAAGGGCAAGGTTTTCGCCGATGACCAGGTAAGAGGATATCCTTCAAGCTTGGCGTACAACTCTAATTTCTAATTGCTTTAGGAGAGTATGAGTACCATTATGGCTCTTGTCCAGGCTGAGAAGGATGGCCAGATCGAGTCCAAGATGATCAAGCAGCGCCAGATGGAAGAGATTCGTGAAGCGCGCAAGGTCGAGGCCGAGAAAAAGGAACAGGAGAAAAAGACCAAGCTCGAGGATACCAAGGACTCTCTCCGAAAGCGAAGAAAGCGCAAAAGCACCGGTGACGAGAAGGATAGCATCAAGGAGTTCACTACAAGCGGTACTAAGGGGGCAAAGGCCAAGGGTAAGAAGAGAGTATCTTTCGCCTAAGCCTGAAACGATCGTGATAGTGGAAATTCGGAGTTGCATTGTTTGGCGCATGGCGTTTGGCATATGGGCTGCGGTTATGCCCTCCCTGGTGGTGTCTGGAGATTCGGTGGTACAAAAGCACGAGACAGCATTTGAATCATGGCTGCTCCCACGGGCGCAGATCCGGTCAATTGACGGAACAATCGAACATATCTTGAGTCCTCTTATTGCGTGACGAATATATAATGTCTATGCGCTATGCAAATATGTCTATACTGTACAGTCTATTCGTGGGTATCAACTGAGTCGAGAAATCTTTGAGCAGGACTATCAATAACTTGACCCGGAAAACCCCAGCCGGGTCATTAGTCTTCGACAATTACCAGCTTGCGTCGCATTGGGATGTAACCATGCCCATCAGCCAAATGATCATTGTTGTTGGGGTTGGCGAGGGGCTTGAGATCATTTAGATCGGTCTTGAAAGCCAAATGGTTCAAAAAGTTGGCAACCTGAAAATGTCAGTTTTATCATTTTTAATGAGCACCATTAGAACCTACAGGCTTGGTAAACCAGCGGTCTCCCGAGGTTTCAAACCAACAAAGATGACCTCCAAGACTGGAGGTGAGAAGAACAGTGTTGGGGTTCTGCTTGAACTCCTCATATGGAATGGCTTCCTTGACAGCAATCTTCAAAGAGTTAGAAGCATTCCAAGGGTCTGGAAAACGGAACGGGGTGGTTCTTACTGGGTCGTCGGTTGAGTGAACAGCCAAGAAAGGGATCTCAATGGAGAGGATGGAGTCAACGGACGACGCATCGCGATAGTAGGCACTCTCTGTGGGATATCCCCAAGAAGGACACCTAGAAAGTCAGTGTCAATTTGTTCAAAGTGAAGGGGTGGCTTACTGGATCAAGCGATCAAACTCGTTGAGATAGGTGATCTTCATCACAGCATCAACGTCGATTTTACTGTACTTTTCCAGTGCCGTTCTATGTGTAGCGGCGAGCTCCTTCAAAGCACCTTTACAAGATCAGCAATGATTGACGAATTCTTTGTGTGTCTGACTTACTGCCCATGACTCGGAGGTAAACTTCCTTGCCAATATAGCTACTCTGAAGGATCTTGCTGGAAACATCCAGGTTGAAGGGGTTGGAGCAGATAACAGCACCCTTGAGCAAACAGGCGCTGCCTTCTTCACCGCAATAATTCGTTAGCATGTTGGCACCGAGAGAAAATCCCAATCCAAACAGAGGTCTGTTGGGGAACTTCTTGTGCAGCCATTTCACGGTCTTGAATTCACATTAGCAATGCTCTCTTGAAAGTAGCAATACATTTTCTTACCTGGCGAATATCCCATGTTGCTCGCGCGTTGTACAACACACCACTGGTAATCTTGCTGCGCGCACAACCTCGCGAATTTACAACACAGGCCTCCCAACCACCCTCACCAATCAAAGGAGCAATAGTATGTCGCAGGTAGATTTCGTGAGAACCACCTGAAAGGCCATGCAGGACAACAAGCATAGGCTTGCTATCGTCAGATCCAATATTCTGAAATTCCTCATGCGTGTAATACGCTGTTCGTCGCGACAATGTAGGATCGTCAGGGGCCTCAAAAGGCTCAACAGCGAAATCCACCGCGAAAGTTCCATGATATATCTTGTGGTCGGCGTCAAAAATTTTACGCTTGTAGTATATCTTGGGTCCAGCAGGCTTTGTTGCAGTCCACATTGTCTGCAAGTGACCGTTGAAAAGCAAGGGATTAAGCCGGCATGGAGGTGTCGCTTTTTCGCAGATGGACAAGAGATCGGTGACAGTTCCATCTTTCTCTTGCACCTTTCGCGGTGACTGCGCATGAGTGAAATTGAGTTCTGCGTGTCCAAGCCACTCCATGATGAGAACTGTACAAGTCTTGTGTGGATCTGAGACAAGTGTAGAGTCGTGACCTGGTTATATGAACCACTGTAGATTCCCGTAGAGAGATTAATCAGCTAGAGGCGAAATGCAGCTGCAAATGGAATGGAAAGAGAGATGAGGACGTATTAATAGATTTTTAATATTTAGCCAGCGAGTCGAGTCGCCCCCCGACCTCCGACAAAACGGGACGAGATCCTACAGTGGCAGAGTGGATACCCGTTCCGTTCGCCGGAACAGCCATTACCGCATGGCAGCTTGAAAAAGTCCGTTTGGACCCTAGGGGGCTGCTGCAGTGACACGGCAATTTAAGTCTCTCGTGCTACAAGTTTCATGATTGCTCTACTCGAAAAAAAGGCTCATCTCGGTATGATTCCTTCTTTTAGACTAGCTATCTTGTATTGAAAAGAAAAGAATATGTTGGCTCGAGTCAGTGTTTCTCAATGCAATACTTCTTTAAAACAAACCCGGCGTGTTGGTAATGTCCGTCCACGCCCGCTTGAGGCTTGCATTTTAACTTAACTCCCGTCTTACTTGGCACTCGCTAACTCGGCAGGTGGGGTCATACTGGCTGAAGGAGCCGAGGCACGATTTTAGAAGATGATGGTATGGTATAGTACAGCTGCAGGGTATAGTTAAAGCGACAGCAACTTCTGTTGCACTACAACGTACCTTGGTAGGTTAGTAGGCAATGTTAGTACTTAACATTCGGAGGACAGGATACCTATGTAAATGCCGGGCTCCATTGATTATCCTTGAAGAATAACTGTTTATTTACAGTGACGATTGGTAGCACAGGTGCGTGCCCGCCTATGTAGGTAATAATAGGCAATCAACAATACCTACATCTGTGAGAGAAATAAAAGGTCAGTATCTTTCTCTCTAGGCATTATTAACTTGTTTATGCCTCAATGGCCACTTGATTATAATTTACCTATGCTATAGATGTCTCCATACTGTTCTGGTTGACTTGCTTGCATTAGTCTCTCATTGGCGAGCGTCTCACACGTGCATTAACATATTCACGTGATCAGGACGCTTGTTTCTTCCTGGCATTCTTGAATTCACACAACCAGGATTCAACCGACAACCTTCACCCAGCCACAAACACCAGAAAATGACTCCAGCTTGCTGTTTCGGTGCAGCGACAATAGGCAGCGTTCGGGCAGAAGTGCTCTATGATGCGATATCGAAGGCATGACGTTGGATATGGCTTGGCCGAGCTGAGCACAAAATGAAATGGATCATCGCCCGAGCAGGCAGTGTACTGTACCATCCCTTTTCGACAGGATCCGAACCTCCATAAGCACAACAGTCTGCATCATCAACAACCTCCGCGCCTCACTTTGATGTCAACGAACAACGTATATATCGTGGTCAAGTTCAGCATGGAAACCTGCTCGTGTGTTGGACGTCATTTAAGTAACGCTTTGGAAATCGCGCTACTACGTGGGGGTGACCTGCTGAAAACGCAGGCTACAGCCGCCCAAGCTCTCGTTCGTCCATCAGGTTTTGATGATGGATGAACCGCTTTTCCCCCTCGCACATGATTTTACTGTTGGATTACCATGTCCCGCTCCCCGTGGCTTGAAGCTCTAACAACCAGCTTCCTATCCCTATATCTCTATTTGTCGCAAAGACATCGGAGAAATCTGCTTGTTGCATTTCATACAAGCCCTGTTGCGGGACAAATAATTCGGGCAGCACTTTAGTCGAGGATGAGGGTCATCCAGAAGTCAATCATTCAAAATTGCTCCATGATGGGCGCAGCACTCCAAGTTCGGCTTGGCAACGGTCGGTAATTCATGACCGCACGACCTTGTCCATAAGAAAACCTGCCGATTTTCTTTGCTTTGGGCACTTGCTGAAGAGTAAGAGTTGTCTGTCTCCAGAAGTTGAGCTCCGCGTCTCCGTGGTGTGCCTCTTGTTGCATCAGACGGGATGTCCTGGCTGGACGAATATTCACAGGTCAGGAAGAAGTCACAGTCGTGATCGGGACTGTCGTAAATTATCCACATGGATTCGTATGTAGTACTTTTGCTCTTGAGAGCAGCGTTGCGATGAGATCATGCTGGTTTTCACTTGGTGAAACCATTTGGGGGTTAACCCAAGAGACCCAGCCATGAGCACTAACCTCGAGACGCTTGATGTATGCAAACATTTCGCGACTCTGGGGGGCACAAGAACCAGCCAGTGCCTGCATTACCTAGCGAAAAGGAGGGAGTCTTCAGAGAAAAGCGCCTGCAAGTGCACGCATGGACACGGCTATCTCCACGCTCACCAAAAACTGGAGGTGTCTATCTGGCTGCTCATTTCGGCCATTTTCGCGCCTATCACCACCACTTACTGGTGCTTCTGCAGGGCATGTTTTTTACAACCAACAACACCAGGCAAGGAACGAGACCCTGTAGCAGAGCCCACGACAGCTCTGCTTTGCCTACTAATCGCTCCATTGTCTGTTTCCTTCTTGCTTTACATTTTTATTCTCTTTTGATGCGCTGATCCCGCAGATAACAAGAAATCCCCCCAACCCAACCCAACTCAAACCTGTATCGGGTCAAGAAGTCTACATCTTATTCCCCGCAGCGCCGCACGGGGCCACTGATAGCGGGTCGCCCGCCTCAAGGCTCAAGGTAGTGGTACCTTTCCCGTCGGCTAAGGTGCGGCCCCTAAGTAACCACTGAAAACTCGACGCCCAGCTGCACTCATGGAGAATGTATCCAAGCCTCCACGTCGACGTCGACATGCTGCCATGAGAGACGACCAAGAACGTGATGACCAAGGAGAACGGGCTCGAGACGAGCGAGGAGTGAAGCCTTCACAAAGATCAAGATCTCCCCGTCAAGTTCGTGATTCTCGCCGCGCTTCTGACACCCGCCGCGATCGCCCATCCGCAAGACCAGATTCCCGTTCATCCCGCCGTCGCCGCCATTCGCGCGACCGTAGTCGTGATCGTGCTGCACATCCATCACCGGAGCGATCACGTCGAGGTCCAGAAGTTGAGGACCTTATTCCGCGGTACCGGGAACGCCACCGCGAAATCGAGGAAAAGTCTCGCCGACGAAGCCCAAGCCGAAGCCCAAGTCGCGACCTTTTCAACAGGACTTCTCCACCAGCATCCAAACGGCATCGAAGCCCCTCTTTGACAAGTTTCAATCGAAAAAAATCCAGACGGAACAGGAGTCCACGGCCAAGGGCAAGAGACTACAGCCCAGGGTCTACATCCAGAAAGCACGTCTCGCACCCCTCACGCGACCCACGCAAGTCATCACCTCGGCGTCAAGGGCGATCTAAATCACCAGGACGCTCACGTCCACGGTCCCCGGCAAATTCGGATTCGGGATCGCGACGTGCAGACAGAGAAGCTCGGCCCCAGATTGACCGACCTCGACAACATTCACGAAGCCGCTCACCTACATCAGAGCATCAGTCATCTTCATCTCGACGAGCCCATCCATCATCTATCGAAGATCAACGCGCATCAGATCTTGATCAGCTTTCACCACGGCGACATCCTCCTCCACGATCACCTCACGCAAGTAAGGAAAGAAGATCTCGGGAAGTGTCGCCTGGCTGGCGTCATTCTTCGAGGTCAGACATCGACGAAGACATGACTTCCAGAGGCCACCCTCGAGGGGGCTACAACCAAAAGTTTCCACAGAAGTCACATATGAATAACGATTCATATTCCCAGTCGTCCCAACATGCCTCGTACCACAACTCACCATCACGGTCACCCTATGGGCCATCGCGTGGTGGATGGAACGGTCAACAACAGTAAGTAGCTATCCTTAATGGCCCCGAGCATAGTTCGTCACTGACAGCACCTCAGGTCCTATCCACCTCATCACCCACAGGGAAGTAATCATGGCCCTCCAAGTGGTCCCTCTGGTCACTATCATTCCAACCCAACACGATCACCTCCACATTCCGCTCCCACTGGCCCCATGCAACAGTATCCTCAGGGAGGAAGCTATCGCGGGGGATATAGGGGAGGCGGTTTTCGAGGTCGTGGGAGAGGTGGCTTCAAGAATTCCCATTGGAACCAAGGCCCTCAGCCAAGAGGTCATCTCGACGATTTGAGTAATGAACGATTCAGCAACGTGGACGAACCCAGAAATGTGGGATTTGACCCCATGGACGTTGAAGAAGAATCTTTCCTACCCCGCGATCAATTGGGAGAAGAGTCAAACCGGGATGTGGAAGGCGGAACAGACCCATTGAATACTCCTAACAGACCGCCTCCGTCAGGTCCTGGGGGCTCATCTGGCAGCAAGTTCAGTTTTGCCTTTAAGCCCTCTTCAAAGCCGGCTGTAACAGCCCCAAAGCCTGAGATCTCACAGAAGCTGAATGCCGCTCCCAGGCGGGAACCTCAAACAGACAGTCGAGACCGAGATAGAGCACGGGATCGAGAACGGGATCGAGACCGAGAGCCTCCTCGGAGTGCACCGACAGAACCAGCTTCATCTCGGCCAAGACATGATCGACGCCAACCTCCTGAAGGGCCCAGGGTAGCGCCTCGGATGCGTAAAGTCAAGAAGATCATGAAACGACCGAAGCCACGACCAACTCTTCCAGCCGACCTGGTAGACTCCGAGTCTGTCTTCTTCAGGAAACCTGGAAATGAGTCAGTAGTTGGTTCTGGCACATATGGCAAAGTTTTCAAGGGTCTCAATGTCTACACGAAAGGCATGGTTGCTCTCAAGCGGATTCGTATGGAAGGCGAGCGCGATGGTTTCCCTGTCACAGCTATCCGCGAGATCAAGCTTCTTCAGTCCCTCAGGCACATCAACATTGTCAATCTTCAGGAGGTTATGGTTGAGAAAAACGATTGCTTCATGGTGTTTGAGTACTTGTCGCATGACCTTACAGGACTCTTGAACCACCCTACCTTCAAGCTAGAGGCTGCTCAGAAGAAGGATCTTGCTAGACAGATGTTTGAGGGTTTGGATTATCTCCATACAAGGGGAGTCCTGCACCGCGACATTAAGGCAGCAAATATCCTTGTGAGCAATGAGGGAGTCCTCAAGATCGCCGATTTTGGCCTTGCTCGTTTCTATGCCAAGCGTCATCAACTCGACTACACCAACCGAGTCATCACCATCTGGTACCGCTCCCCAGAACTGCTGCTTGGTGAAACTAAGTACACTGCTGCTGTTGATGTTTGGAGCGCAGCATGCGTCATGGTTGAAATCTTCGATCGAATTGCCATCTTCCCTGGCGATGGAACCGAGCTTAGCCAGCTGGAGAAAATCTACAACGTCATGGGTACACCAAACTTGAAAGACTGGCCTGGTCTGGTCGATATGTCCTGGTTTGAGCTCTTACGCCCAACTGTGAAGAAAAAGAACATATTTGCAGAGAAGTACCGTGACAAGATGTCGCCAGCGGCATTCGATCTACTCTCCGCTATGCTTCATTATGATCCTGCGAAACGCCCCAGCGCTGCACAAGTACTCGAACATTCATATTTTACTGAAGAAGCACCCCCTGCGCGACAGGCTACAGAGTAAGTCCTCCAAACTAGTATGCTGATATAATCTCACTCGCTAACCATTCTGCAGGCTCTCAACCCATAATGACTGGCATGAATTTGAATCCAAAGCTTTACGCAAAGAAAATGACCGACGCGAGAGAGAGGCCAGAAAGCTGGCCAAAGAGAATGCTAGCCGAGACAAGGAGAAGGACAAGAAACGGGTCAACGAAGGAGCCGACCAGCGAGACGCAAAGCGATTACAGGTTGACAAGAATGGTGGAAATAAGCCCACGCCGACCGTAGCCTCTTCGAAGCCAACCGCTGAGGCATAATAATATCACACCTTTACCTAACTTCATTTCATACAACCACCACTCTGTTCCAACGCAAACGCGCTCACCATAGACGGCGTTGTGTCGCTTGCAGGAGTTTCCCAACAATTCGGCGTCTACGACTGGTTTATTGGACGTTTCACTTTGGGCCTCGGCGGTCAAGTCACTGGCGTTTTTGCTCTTAGACATCATGCTTCGTCTCAGTTCAAGGTCGGTGGCTTTATCATGTTTGAATCTCAAGCGTGCTCAATACGCAGGGATGAACATTTATTCGTTTTGCCGGCGCTGGTGTCTTGTTTTTGCTACCTACCCACCGGTATTGGCGTATGAAGGACAGGCGGTGATCCAAGCGGAGGGCATGTTTTCTCGTGCCAAGCAAGATATGGCAGGATAATTTTGTTGCATAGATATGATGAAGACAGTGAATACAAGATGGCTAAAGCTGAAATTGGGCTCAACTCCCCCTCAATCGATATCCAGCCATTCTCAGGAAGCATGACCCTGTTTTGGTGGCCTGCTATGATCAACACATGCTCCAAGTAATCATACCCAATCAAACGTCCAAAAGACCATCGCCATTTCCGTTCCTAGCTGAAGTAAACATGTCTTTGTAATACTGCTACTGCCGTTCAGGTGCCTTGTTTAATATAAATACTCCGTTCTGGTAAAACACATGATCTCAAACTTTTTGACTTTTCCGTGCCTTGCTAGCCGCTAATCATATATCGTTGTTGTTTCGTAAATCATGAGTAATTATCATATCATTGCTGATTGTGGATCTCAAGCAAAGTACCCTTTTAAAAGCCATCCGGGTATGTTTTTCAAAGTGAGAGTGCTGTATTCCTCTCGTATGAGATCCGATTCCTAGTTACACTGCCCCTTCGACGCCTTTGCCCTTAACATCCTTAGTTTTAAGGAGCTCACGAAGGCTGCCCTCTGCACGACCCTTAGGCGTCGACACAGAGTCAGAAGAACGCCAGTTCATCCAGCTGCTAAGTGTGGACATAAGATTGCTCCTCGGATTTGATGCTTCGACAGAAGACACAAAGCCATGGGCAACAGGCTGGTTGAGTCCTTCTGTGACCGCAAACATCTTATTCGGTAATCCAGGAAGATGCTCCTTGTTTTTTGTCTCTGGAGTTGTTCGGATTTCAAGCTGGCTGCTTGACGTCTGGGGCAAGGCAGGCTCACTCACTAGACCGGCAGCAGTAGGCCGACTTGAGTCCACGTCATCGAAGTGCATGCTCAGCCTTTTACCGTCAATAAGGGCCAATGAGCCAGATCTCTTTTGACGAGGAGTCCTCTGTTTAACCTCCTCTTCTTCCAAAAATACATTATCGTTAGCTCCGTCTTCAGATGAGGCTGACGATCCGTGTCTGCTAGACCCTTTTTGTGTAGCTCTGCCGCGAACCTCCTCAGCAATTTCCGCAGCAGACTTCTTCTTGGATTTATCCTCATCTGAGGATCTACTAGAAGACATAATAGTCTCCAAAGTTCCCATGGCTCTGCTGTTTCTCCTCACTCCCATTGGTCGTTTTCTGGACCGTTTGATATTCCTCTCATCATCTGAAGACACGGCTTGTAGGGTTGGTCCTTGAGCTTCCTGGGTCTCGACACCTCCAGCCATGAATGTGGAGCCTGACCCGTGAGGAGCATAATGAACCTCATACTGGTTACTTAAAGAATATCGTGATTTAGCACAGATCTCAGCAATACGATCCAGGTCAGCATTGATGTCTGTACCACCATTCTGGTCTTCCAAGTTAGCCATAAAGCTTTTGAAGCGGAAGGCCTCGACTGATGGAAGCTTTGGCTCTTCAGGTTCGTTCTCGAATCGTTTCTTTGTTCGGTTTCGCGCCATGGTACCCAGCATTCCATTCCGAGCTGGTGCCGAGCTGGTACCAAAAGGCAGAACCCGTCGGACCAGAGCCGAAGGACCGCTACTCTCGGAGAGTGCGGAGCGATGTCCTCGGCCGTTGACGACAATGACACCCCTGTCAGCTGGTTGAGATGGTACAGGAGCGTAGTAGCTTCTGACGATCACAGGTTGTGAGTACGTGCTGCTCTGTGCTCCAGTAGACTGTGCGTATCGATGGCGGGTTGGAAAATTAGAGTTGAGTTCTCGAAGAGCTGAAGTGCGATGCTCCGCCGTGGAATTGTCCACGGGAATAGGTTTGCCCTCAGCAGTCGAAGGCACAAGGCTCGTCGATGAGGTGTTGGACTGAAAAAGAGGTGGGAAGGAGAATTGAAGAGAGTGTCGACGAGGTTTGCTGAGGGCTGGGGCGGACGAGGTGGATGCGGCGGCGTGATGTCGAGATGGTTTATGCTGATGGGTCTGGGGCGGAGGGGGCTCGTGAGCAGCAGGAGTCAACATGATGGAGAATCGGAGCCTGGGCTCCGTGTTTATATAATATGCGAGTGTGTGTTGTGCTTGTCTTTGAAAGTGAGGACGGCACTTTGAGGCGATGGAGCGAGGTGTTGATTTGGGTCAAGCGCAAATGTCACCCCAGGTGTGCATCAACGGGGGCGGGCATTGGAAGCTCCGGGGCGTCAAGTAGAAAGGCACTGTACTGTACCCAAGCTTTTCTGTCTGTAACTAAAGACGTGTATGCTTGATGGTGGCAATCGAACGGTGAGATGGGGAAGTCGTTGGGATGATGATTGTCGTGGTCAACAGTCGGTCTAGGATATGCAAGGTATCCCGGGGGTTAGCTGCAAAGAGACAGCGGTAAAGAAGCAAGCCGTAGACTAGCTGGTACTATAGCGTATCGTATGTACAGGTACGATGTGCAAGTTTGGCGCATGAATTCGACACTCAGGAAAACATGGTTGCTGAGCAGGCCAGCTGGAGATTTGATGAACAGCGAGTGGTGGAAGCAAAGACGGCCAGACAATGCAGCGAAGTTGACGTCTGGTTTAATCCTATCTCGTCTCGTCCTGTCCTGTCTTGGCTGGCAGTCGACAGTCGATGCAGAACGGTGGGGTCGATGGATGCAGAATATGCAGCGTAGCAGACAGTACCAGCAAAACGTACAATAGAAAGTCTAGCAGCCGATTTTGTTGGCTCTCTTCGGCTGCGAGTACGGCGTAGTAAGACAAGGTTTCTCTCTCGTTTCCTTGGAGGGGTTGTGGACGCGGGATGGGAGATGATAGATGATAGAGTTGATGAGAGGAGAGAAAGACAAAAGCAAGCCCGGTGGGTGGTGAGGTAGGTATACCACTAATAAGCGTCTAACTTCCTTGAAGCTACCTCACGAAACTATTGCTCAAACACTAATGACAGGAGCAGCCAGTATATTGAAGAAGAAAGGAAAGAAGAGGGGGTGTTCAATTCTCACATGTGTTTGTTAAAATCCTCTGGTTTGTAATTTAATTGATTTTAATATTTGAAGCTGATAACAACCAACAAAAACCAATCGGGTCAGAACTTACTTGGCCCTTATGCATGAGTGTCGTGGCTGTCAATAAAAGGGTCAAGCTCGCCTCGGTCAACACCCCCGCATTGCGCCTCATTGGTTAGCATCACCAAGCTGCATGTCTCTACCCTGAACAACCACCAGGAAATTGTTGTCGATTGTATATCAAACGCTCCTTTAACAGCTGAAAACAGCTGAAAGGGAACTGTTTGGTAATCACTAGAAGGCAGAAAAATTCACTTGAACTAGTCAATTGAATTGTTGTGTTGCTATTGGATTTCGCATTTATCCAATCGTCGCAGAAATGCTAAGCAAACTGCTCTGCTACGCCAAACCTCTACACACTCATGCAGCTCATAAATACCTATCAAGCCAAGATGACAACTCATCCCTACTAAAAAAGGTAGTTACACTAACCCCAGAGAAACTCCAATGCCGTTTTGCATTTCCCATGTAACACGGGCTTGGAGTCGCTGCGTTGTCCACTGTACAACGATTGGAGCTTTCAGCCTGTAAATTAGCCAAACCTTGAATCACTATTTCCCAAGATACTCTGTGCAACAGACACCTCTCTGGTTGAAGGAAGGATCAGGAATATGTATGCTGCCCCGAGTACCGCGTCATCATTCTCACACTTGCAGATTAAGGGAACATCATGAATAGATACCACACCATCTCTTGTCTACTACCCACTGGTCATTAATCCCCCGTATAGCATATCTGCAGCCGCCACTCCTTCATCAAACCCCAATGTCGGCGATCCTGCACTTTCAGTGATGCGAATCACTTCACCTTAACACCATAGGATAGCCAAGAGAGTTGACCACCACCCCGGCATACATGCATTTACGCTGAACGTCCCATCGTTCCATAGCTCTGTCCTCCAGTCTGCACGTTATCAGAGTAAATACCCGGCGCGGGTCCAGTGGCAAAGCGACCTTCGCGCGCCTGCTCTCGGCGATCGTAGTAGATATACTCCAGATAGAAGGCGTGGACATGGCCTGGAAGGAAGCCAAGAAGGGTCAAGCAGATGTTGATGAAGAGATCTGAGACTCGTTAGTGTGTGTATGCCGTCTGATAGAGAGGTTGTTTACCCATTCCACATCCTGCAACGGCCCAGACACCGATCGGAGGAACTGTGAATCGTGTTAGTTTTCGCTGCATAGCAGGTAATCGCGAGGCACCTGTGACGTACAGAAGATGGTGATGAGGACAAGAAAGACGGCTGAAATGGCACCCATGCTTGCGGCTTTGCTTCAATTTGTGCTTAGTGACGGTTTGTTGTGCAAGCGACTGAATAAATCTGTAGCTTGAGGCGTTGTGTTGCTGCTTTAACAGTCAAGAGAATATTGAAACAAGAAAAGCGAAAAATCAAGTTATTGCAGAAGAAGTGCTTAATGAAATCTTACGCCGCGTGCACAATGCCAGGTAACGTGAGGCCTTCGTCAGGAACTCTTCCTTGACTGCCCGTAACTCAGAACTATAACGTCTAGGTTGGGAGCTATGACGTAGGCCACGTCGGCATAGAGTGTGCCGTAATAGATCCTAAGAATCCTCCTAGCGACAAAACTACCAAACTAACAATTGCTGCCCAAAAGCGTTCTAACCACTTGACCAATTTACGGAGCTTGATGATTGAATAGAAACGACCGCGAGAAAACGGAAATACCTTGTAGAGGAGAACATCTACACGTAATCGATCAATCCTACAACAGGCGCGCGAAAATTCTGACATGCTGCACCTTAACCTATCGGATATTTCAACGCTGCTTCTAGCCAATTACCACCAACAACACAGCCTAGTCTTGTCGTCTTAGCCAGGCTAGACCACCATGAGCGCATAAATGCTTCCATCACCTGCACCGTGTTGTCTATATCACAGCGGTTCCTGTTGTGATAAGTACTCCAGTGTGACATCAAGTGTTGCAACGATGCTTGTGCCAGTACAGTACCTATCTCTCTTCAGCCGTCTGTGCTGTCAACGACACCATGTCTTGGATAAAGGACGGTATAATGCCTCAGGTGCATTGATGTGTGAGCATGTGATGAGCTGTGCCCAGACAATTGTTGGCTCATCAAGTTTCAACCATGAAAGACTGGTTTGAAGTCAAAGGAGGTGGCTGAGCTTGCTTGCTCGTTTAGGTAGCTCATCACTTATCGAATATTCATCAAAGTCCATGAGTTGAAGGAAGCCTCCTGCATTTATACCATGCCGAAGAGAATGCTACTCCCCTACTATGCAACCTGCCTACCTGAGCGAAGCACTTGTACTTGGACGTGTGAGAGTCCGCTGGGGCGCAATCCCTTCATAATTGCTTTTGCTTGATAATCTAGTTGCTAAACTTGCTGTCGAGTTCTGGTCTCGAAAAGCACAGACTATTGTGTCTCTATTTCTCCTACTGGCAAGGATGGATAGCTAAGCTGTTGAGCCCCTATAGAGTAGAGAGTACACATCTTCTGTACCCACCTCCACACAATAACCGCGGTCAGAACCGACGACCTACGCAGGCGAAGTGTCGTGCCATGACTTACAACGACTCAATCAAGGGTTTGAAGTGCAGATCCCGAGATAACAGCCATCAGACAGCGTTAACGCTGTGAAATGGTGTTATACTGTAATCCCATGGGCTGAGCTGGCGTGTTCCAAAGGAATAGCTGCTTTATTTAGAAGCGAATTTTTTTTTTTGGAAGCTTCGAAGGCTCTATTTGTGGTATTGTCCAACTACCTACCTACCAAGCTAGCTACCATGTCACACAATCTCGCTACTCTGTATCTGGATTGCTGTTTCTTGAAGCCTGACAATATGCCTCCTGGCCTGTGAACCCGAAACTGTGAGCATTGGAGTTTGTCTCACAGTGTCAACCCTCGCCCTGGGATTTTAGAATACCTTAGTATGGATGGGATTGGGACCCCTGAGCTGCATGGGCAACGTTGGTCATCCCGCAGACGTTTATCCGGTGAAACAGCCTCATCAACGGTGTGAAGAGGCAGCTGGCACCTTCACATTAGGTTCATGACAAAGCACTCAAAACCTAGAGGCTTGATTTACTCGTATCTGAGCTCATTTGCCGTTATTAACGATGTTCGGTCAAATCTATTCGCGGAAGATCAAGGCGGTAGTTAATAGTGAAGCAGATGTGAAGGGTCTACATCATTGTGGACTGACTGATATTGTTGGAGCGAGGTTGATGACGCCTCACCAAGGCGGTAAATCTGTCTCCGCGCAAGGGTGGGCCTTTTCATATGCAAGGCCACCCTGCCTGATCGTCAGTATCTGCTATTGTATGCGTATGCTTCTCAAGGGTTTCACGGTGAGAGATTTGGAGCATTCTAATATCTCTTCGTTATCATCAGTATAAAGAGGTATTATTGTTTTAGCCAGCTGGAGTGATTGGTAAGACAGTAGAAATGGGTTCGGAGCAAGCTCCGATGATGAGGCTGACACGGCCTTTTAATTTTTCAAGTGCATTTGGCCGCCCTGCCAGAGTGGAAATTGTTCAACACAGACTCAACATATTGCAAAACTTGAACTCAACTCAAACCTCAGTCTTGATCTTAATTTTGGGCTATTTGCGTTGTCCTCTGGTATGATGTCTTAACTCCCTCAGTAGGTCATATTCATCCCATTGCCTTGGTATTTCAGCCATGCAGAACTATACGTATCACGAAATGTGGTTGGTAATCGTACGCGTGGTTATTGCGAGAAATCAGCGGGTTGGTTAAAAGGTTGCTGCCCTGCCTTTGCGGTTACGGTAGGTCACTGTAGGTGTATGCAGAAGAGAAGAGTAGCGAATTAGGAACTGTCAAAAACGTGGAGTATGAGCGGTAGGGTTGCTTGTAGTCTTGGCGAGTACATTTATGACGATGAATGTTGAGGTGTTGAACAGAGTACTGAGTTTCAAGTTGTTAATGAAAGTTCAAGATGGTAGGATTCGGAGTCATCGGAAAGTGAGAGGCGCTCAAGTTGGATGATAAATCTGTCCTTATTTAAGAGATATTAGAAGCACGGAATAGAAGCTTCAATGCCTTTCATGATATTTGGTATGCCCACGCCCATATTTGTGACCATTAGAAGGGAATGCTTTGGACCTTAGGAATTGCCAAGCATGACTCTATGTTAACTGAGTTGAGGAGCCACCAACAAAACGCTTAGGTAGGTAATCACGGAGTTTTAACTTAATTTATGTTCCCCGAACCGTTGAAGTGAGGTGTCCAAAAAAAAGGAAGAGCTCGTAATATGGACCGTCAAGTCAATGGATTACAAACGGCTGCCTCCCGCTTAGAGTTCGCTAACTCATTGAACTTCTGGAAGCTACCTACCTAACAAGTCCATGTTTCCCCTGCAGGCCACTACCACACCCCTACAGTGCTATTACCTTAAACCAGGGGAGAGTAGATGGATACCTAGGTATGTTGGATTGATGCTTTCTGAGATGACAGAAGAACGGGGCGGGCCTCTTGAAAGAATCAAGGTTTGGCTTCATACATAGTATATTGCTTCCATCACTGCAATCGAGTTTTTCTTTCAAGCCATGATACAATTTTTTTTTTAAAGCTGCTATCTGAGAATGTGATATAACATGTTAAATTACTCCCCTTGTAGAATCAACATGTTCGTTCTTCATATCCGACATCTTTAAATAACCTGATAGCGTGTGCTGACACCCGATGTTTTCCCCACTACTTTTACGGTTACTAAATGGATGGCACCTCCGTTAGGAGAAAGCGCCCGCCGCCTGGTGAGGCCCCAAACTCCCCTGAAGCTTTCAACTTAGTAACTACTGGCCACATCCGCTTCCATTCCCGTTTGTCAACCTCCCGCTCACCCACCTCACGTATTCTTTTCTACCTCTTCCATCGCAACCTGGCCGGGCCACAGGCTAGTTGCACCTAACATTCTTTCGTCATTCGAGTGTTCATCACTACGAAGATCTAACGAACTGCTCGAGATCTCCTCGTAGTCCGCCGCCGCTGTCCCGTCTGCGCCGCCTGTAGAGCAAACACTGATTCTTCTCACCTCTCCTCTCCATCTCGCAGTCGGCCCTCCGATCGATTCCGTCGCCATCATGGCTTCACAACAACTTCCCCAGCTCAACATCGATCGATATGTTGTTATTCATGTTGCGACTACCTGCGACGAGCACGGCGTTTATGTGACAAAGGACTCGGCCGAAGTCATTGAGCTTGGTTGGATCTTGATTGACGCAAACTCACTTGAGGAGGTGAGAAACATCACACTGCCTTTTCCCATTCCACCCCCAAACTTTTCAGGGTCCATTTTCTTTGTCAAGGGCTCGGATTCTCCGCTGTGATGCACAAGTTACTGACTAGCTTTCCCGACTACCAGATCACCCACGAAAGCGTTCTCGTCAAACCTGTTAATACTCCCATCACTCCCCTCTGTAGTAAGTTTTCTGACACTACTGGCCCAGAGCATCTCCATCTGCCTTTGCTCCACGCTGTTCCCTTCCGCCCAACCACACGCCCGAATACCAAACCAAAGATTTCACAATGCTGGCATTTTCTGCTGAGTCTGAATATTTTGACTAATACAATTTCTTCGTAGCGAGTCTGACGACTTTGACTTGGGAACATGTTCGAAACGCTGGTACCTTTAGAGACGCTATCGGTCGATTCGACACATTCGCTTCCGAGTACTTGACCTCCAAGAACCTCGATTTCGTCTTCGTTACTCTCGATGCTTGGGATCTCCGTGTCCAGCTTCCTCGTGAAGCCCGCGATAAGGCTGTCGTTCTGCCTCCTTACCTGCAGCACTCCCGCACTTTCGATCTCCGCACCGAGTACCAGCGCTGGCAGCAGCACCATCCCGAATCTCTGCCATTCGGACCTTCAATGCTCTCCAATATTTGCGCCGCTCTCGAGGTCGAGCCCGTTCAGTCGAGTGCTCCTATTAAGCACAACCTCCCATTCCACCTTCAGGCTCTTGCCCCTGCCTCTCCGCGACGTGCGATGGAGGAGGCCATTACCCTTGCTCGGGTCCTCCGTGGGTTGATCCGTAAGTCGCAGCCTCCCCAGGAGCATCCTGATGTCTTGACCCGACCCATGGATGCCCGGGCAGATGTTCGAGCTTTCCTCTCAGAAAGAAGCAAGGTGCTTCATATGTCGGGACTTCCTCACGACACTACTCAGTCCGAGCTCGAGAGCTGGTTCACTCAGTTTGGTGGTCGACCCATTGCTTTCTGGACTCTTCGAACTCCTGAGCAGCACAAGCCCACCGGAACTGGGTTTGCCGTTTTCTCTTCCCATGAGGAGGTGAGTAATGATACCCCCCAAATTTTGAACATGCGTCAATCCATCAATTCTTACCAAGTTGTGTCGTCTCTCGTGCTAATCAGTCATAGGCTGCCGAAAGCCTTTGTATGAATGGCCGTGCCCTTAACGAGAAGGCCATTGAGGTTTCGCCCTCCTCCAGCCGCGTCCTCGACCGCGCTCAGGACATCCTGACTCCTTTCCCTCCCAGCAAGAACCGACCCAGACCCGGTGACTGGACCTGTCCATCTTGCGGATTCTCCAACTTCCAGCGTCGAACTGCTTGCTTCCGATGCTCGTTCCCCGCTGTCGGCGCTGGCCCCTCGAACGATATGAGTAGTGGTAACAACAACTACGGAGGTGGATATGGTTATGGACCACCCGCTATGATGCCCCCCCCTCCTCATGGCGGTCACCACGGTCCTATGGGTCACGGCGGCGGTCGCATGGGCGGTAGCGGCGTGGTACCTTTCCGTGCTGGTGACTGGAAGTGTGGTAACGAGGTCTGTGGCTACCACAACTTTGCGAAGAACGTATGCTGTCTCCGATGCGGTGCCAGCCGAGCAGGCGCTGCTGTTGTCGCCGATTCAGGATACCCCTCGCCCATGGACAACGCCTCTCAGTACGGCATGAACCAGGGATCCATGGGAGGTGCTCCAGGACCTGGACCTTTCGGCTCCGGCAGTTCTTTTGGTGGTTCCAGTGGCGGCTATAACCAGCAGCACTTTGGTGGCCCTCCTAGCCACTATCTTCCCTCTGGTCTTGGAGGTGGTGCTGCGGCCTACCCCAGCTCCCTGAACACTCATGGCAGCTTCGGATCTGGGCCTGCTTCTCACTCTGCTGGCCCATTTGATAGCCGAGCTGCCGAGGCTGCTTTCCAGTCAGCCACCAACGGACCTGCATCAGGTGGACCTTCCAACAACTTTTATAACAACAACGCCAACAACAACGGCGGAAATGGCGAGAATGACCCCTTTGCTTTCCTCTCCAGCGGTATCGGTGGCCTTTCAGTTAGCGGAGGAGATGGCCGCCAGAACGGTGGCTCTGCTCCCCCCAACAAGTCGCCTGCCTAAGCAGTAAAGGACTGCTACAACCCAGCTGTTGTGTATAACCTGAACCAACTCTGCATATTTAGGGATGGGACAGTATGTGTCGCTTTACGGATATATTGCGCGAAGTTTCTTTGAAAGATCGGCATAGAAATTTGTGATTGGCGGATACCATATGAAATCAGTTCATCATATCAAAGGAAAGGCGGAATGGAGTGCGTATTGGTTCGGAAGGCCTGGTCGGAGTGACGGATAATTGATTATAAGGCGGAATGTGTTACAAAATTCAAAGGTTGGGAAGACAAAAGTGACTTGATTACTTGTTGAGACCAGGGTATGCTTTCTCTGGTGTTGAAGGTAGTCGATATGGTACGGGCTTTGCTTACTTGGGCCACTGTCTGTCTGTTTTATATTTCACAAGCCCGGAAGTGGCAGTCTGGGTTCTCGGGTCTTTTTCGGTACGAAGACCCAGAGTGCCATTGGCGATCCGGTCCGGGCTTCACGGGCTGCTGGTGGTATTGCTGGAAAATCGGTTACGGGGTTGGGTGCATAGCGAAGGGGAGTGTATGGATATATCTTGGCCTTTGTCTGACTCAATTATCCAGTTCGCCGAGAGTCGGCGGCTCAGTACCCGACAAACTAACTGCTTTTCTCTATTACTTATCTGTCTCTCTCAACTCTGCCCTCACTTGTTTGTCTGTTCATGCCGTTGTCATTCATTCTCTACCCTTGTATGGGTCTGACTTTGTCTTTCTCACATTGTTTACTTGTCTTTGATACTCTCTTCATCTCTTTATCTTCATATGATTTTGCTTGGGACGCGCAGGAGCTGGGGAGCTGGATGGAGCGGTGAAAAGGAATCTGTGCCATGGTTGGGAGGAGTCGGGGTGTCAAAAGGGATGTTAGGTCCCATGGGCTGGCTAAAGCTGCATCTTTGTTTGCTGCTCAACGGAGCTGATGGTATATTTGGGGGTTCTCGTCTGGCACATTTATCTACTCTGGAACCCACTCGCATGCTCTACCAGTGACTATGGTAATGGGATACACACATAGGGGTCAGAGTGCACTCCAGGCGAGGCGGGTTAGGTCGGATGATCAGGCTGTTGGAAGCTGTCATTTATTTCATTTCTACATATTGTATTTCTTTTTCTCTCCTTGAACTCTTCACTCATGGTCGATAGGTAATTCTTTAGACATGAACTCTCTGCTTGTCACATCATTCGTGTCTTGCATACTAGACTAGGCCAGGATGCTCAAGAAGTGTGTTGATTCATACTTGGTTTATTGTGAAGGTGTTGGCTGTAACTGGGCGTAAAGGATACAGTTATGTGAAGGACATATACTAAGATAGCCAAAAGGTCACCAAGGTGCTGCCACCGACCTTTTGGTACAACATTATGTGCATGTATACATACTCATGCCAGTGAGTTATGGCAAGGCTGCAGATATATAAAGAGATGTCAGACTATAGTTGTAAATGGGATCATTGCACATCTGTTGTCTGAATTATTGAGTGATTTCTATCTCGTACATTTTCATACCAGTGATATGCTCACCGCATCTCTTCTGTTCCTCTTCAAGCTCCCTGTCCATTGCTGTTCGAGTTGTTACCACCGTTCTGGTTCTCTAAGGCCATCATACTTGGAGCGACAGTGGCAGGCGGGTCACCCACGCTTCCATTTTCAAACCACATCTCCCAAATCTTGGCCACGTCGTACTCCGGGCTGCTAACTTCGGGGGTTGAGTTGATGAAGAGCTCGCTGAGCGTAGTGTTCCAAGCGCCAAGCTCCTTTTCATCAACAGGGGTATCCATTTCTTCAACCATATCGCTTACTTCATCTGCAGAAATTCTATGTTCTCCAGAACGAAGTGCCTCTCCACCAGCAGGTATTTCGCTCATAGTGTCGTCAAGAGATATCTTCTCTTTGCGGGCTGGGGGCATGCGGTATCCGCGGTCGATCTCGGCATTGATATCATATTCATCGTCGCTCTCATCATCTGATTCTCTGTCGCAGCCCTCGTCCTCACCCTCGATTGATGACCAAGCCATGGCACGTAGGTGCTCATCTCTATCGTCATCCTTGATCTCCTGCTGCTGCTCAGTTGTAAGTTCGTTCCAGCGCTTCTTGAGAGCATGCTTGCGCTGCCAATGATGAGCGTTATCAGCCTTGCTAAGCTTTTCTTCTTCATCCGAGATGTACATCTCCTCTTCCGTAGGAACAAGGTTCTCTCCTGTGTCAAAGTCGATATAGCCCCAGACCATCATCTGAGTAATGTGGTCATCGAGATGGAGCCTTCGAAATACCGCCTCAACAGGGATGATCTCGTCAGGGCGTCCAAGATGATGAATGCCTTGGCCCCAACCTTCGTTGTGGCCGAGGCCAATTTTATTGACTGGAACACCATAGGCTGTGGGGTGGTTTTCTGTCAGTATCGTAACCCAGATATGTCGAGGAAGATTAAGATCATAGCGGGCCTTGAGCTCCATGATCTCTGAGATGGTTCTGTACTTTTGTCGCATGAGGCATTGCCATAGAGGATACAGGCCCTTTTGCCCCATCATCAGCTTGACCATGTCCATATTGCTAGGGCTGAAATAGGGATGTGTGAATGCCATAGAAAGTTTGACAAGAAAAAACTGCGCATTGTAGAGGTGCTCGTCGGTCCAAGTCCTTCTGCTTCTCAAGAAGAGCTGTCTCTGGCGAGTTGTTGGGATTTCAAGAAGGACCCAGAGCCGAAGCAAGGTGCTATGCATCGTTCCAGGCATACGGAAGCCCATTCGAGCCATCATTGCGATGATCTCTCGACAATAACGGTTACGACCAATGACCAGTTCAAGATATTTGAAGCCAGGGATGAGACGAATCTGATTGGGGTTTGTCTTTGCGGTCTCCCAGCGGTTCTCGAGGTATTCAGAATCGTGTTTACCCGAACAGCGATCAGCCGGGTCTTTAATGAGTATTTTGCCATAGAGTTTCCAGTGGAAGATCTGCCCAGCCTCACAGGCGTTGGTATCGATCCACATGCGAACACACGATAGCATATGCCCTGTGATAGCTCGACGAAATGCAGGGCTGGCGATGTAGAGACTGACAATATCCCTAGGAGGCAGATGTTTGCCAATCTCGATAGCGAGCTCGAGATTGCAACAGAGAGCGGTTATGAGATCGAGACTGGTGTGCTTGAGACTAAGAGTGAGATGATCAACATCGTCCTTGGCTTTGTAGGGATCAAGCCCCTCAAAGAGGCCGTCGATGTAGGCTTGAGAGAATTTGACTTTTTTCATGAAGCCTTTTTGTTTGTCTGGCTCACTAATCTCAACATCGGGTGCCGAGTCAAAATTTGTACTCATATCGACGTCTCCGTCGGCTTGTTCGCTATAGTCTTCAGGGTCAACACCCATAGTTGCAAGCTCCTCATTTGTGCGAGCTTCACGAGCGACTGCTTCTTCGAGGCGACGTCGCATAGGCTCTGTCAGGAGCTCGAACTGTTGTTCTGGATTGGAGAGGAGCTCATCTGGAGATTGATCTTTACCCTGAAGAGCAGGCTGGGAGTCGGGAGCAAGTTGAGCGGTGTTGTCCACAGTCGGGTGGGTGTTGGGAACATTGTCGGGCGGATTAGTTGGTATAGATGGCGGACCACCTGGAGCGGGCGGATGAGAAGCCATAAGGACAGTGAACTCGTGGCAAATAGGAAGGAAAGCTCAAGATGGTACGGCGAGGTTTGTGATAGTTGGCATGGAGAAAAAGGTGGAAACAGTAGCAGAAGGAAGATACTTGATGCACTATTACCAGGAAACAATAGCTACTACCCTCACGCAAACAAGACAGACAATAGGGACCAAACACGCCGTTGCCGAACAACAATAATCATGCTTAAGATAAGTTGTCAGTGCTCACCAGTGCCCGCCGAGCAGCGCCTCGCACTTGCGAGGGATGTCTGGCTATACAGGTAGAATGCTGACTGAAGGACAGATAATTTTGAGTGATTGGTGATTGGCGATTGAGCATTTGGGCGGCATATGTGAGACGTCTATTGCATTGCATTATATGGGCGTCAAGGCGATTCATATAAGAGTATATGGAATATATAGAAAACTTCTTTGATTAACTCTGGGAGGGATGCATGCTGTTCATCATCTTTTTAAGGCTTCAAACCCCTTCCAAGTATTTGTATGTCTTGCATTAGGATAACTTTTCGCTTCTCATTGCTGGTGGTATGTCTTCATACCACCGCCTCCAGAGCTGCTGCGTCTCCTCATCCTATGAAGACCGGAGTTTCTCCACGAACTTCCACCTCGCCTATCGGTCGAGCTCATCGACAGGTAAGTCGCCATCGTCCTTACCAACAATGGACTCGGCTACCTTCCAGATCTGCAGAAGATTGTCTTCCGCCGCACTTGCTACGAGCCAAGGCTCGTTAGGGTTCCAGCTGAAGTCAGCGAGATGGTTTGTGTGGCCACCGTGCATGAAGAGCCTAAGTTGTGTCAGCTTTGTATCTTAGAAGTTCCTTTTAGTGTTGAGACATACAATTCAGGAGGGCCGTCATCCTGATCATCGGGCAGCACCTCCTCGCCGACCCGTGAAAGATCCCAGAAGATGATTCGCCGATCGTAACTGGCACTTCCCAAGATACCAGCCTCAGTAGGATGCCAGGATAGAGATGTAACGGCATCGCCATGGCCTTCCAAAGTATGCACCTTTTCCTTGACATTTCTCAGATCCCAGATGCCGATAGTCTTATCAGCTGAGGCGGTGGCCACAAGCACTTCCGAGTTAGGGTTGAACGCTAGAGCATTGATGGCATCAAGGTGGCCACGCTTAGCGACCACCGCTGCCTTAGCAGTCTCGCTGTGTCGGACATCAACGATCTGTAGCGTCTGGTCATCAGACACAGAACCTATGAAGTTCTTTGAGATAGGGTGGTACTGAACGTCGTTGACGATCTGAGTGTGATGAGTGTATTTGCGAGAAGGGTGGAGAATTCTCGAATCGCCCTTGAGGGTTTTCAAGTCCCTACAGCGTATGAGTTAAACCTTTGAGCGTCGGTTCTCGAGAAGGCACTTACCAGAGACACATGGTAGTATCCTCGCTGCCGGAGGCCAAGCATCCTTCCTCATGAGGGTTCCAGTTCAAGCCGAAACCTTCAGCTTTGTGCCCAACAAGCTCGATCTGAGCATTGACTTTTCCAAGAGAAGTAGGATGGAGAGGGTGCTTCGTTCGGTCAAAGATAAGGATCTTGCCGTCCACGCAAAGAGTAGCAATGATGTCAGGGTTTTGGGGCTGGTATCGAGCCTTGTTGACTTCGCCAGGGTGCTCAATTTTCTGAACAATATCACACTTGATAGCAGCGACTTCAGCAGATTTTCCGTAACCACCAATCTCGCCTCTGTCCTCGTCATACTCATTAGGGTTAGGCGTGATCGGCTTGGGGATTTGGACGTCGGCGATTTGGAGGAAGTTGGGGCTCTCATCTGAGGTGTGAGTGCCAAGTAGAAGTCGGTGAATTGTGTAATTCTTGCCCTCGGGTTCCTTGACATCAGGGAACCATTGGACTGTGAGAGTAGGCCAAGTCAGGGCCGTTCTGGAAAGCTAAGGTTAACCAGGGAGTAAGTGGTGATCAAAGACTAAGAACTTGCCCTAAAATCATGTCGTACAAGAAAGGGCTGTTTTTCTTCCAGGTTTTGTACTCTTTAGAGCGTTAGTATATTCAACGTGTTTTCATATCCTTGAACCTCTCCATACCCTCATTGATCATGCGCTCGCCTTGATCATCATCGTCTTCGTGAGTCATTTCGACTATTTGGGTCAGTCATGCTTGATTCAGTTTGGTCGCATGCAAGGCTGGGCGCAAACTCACCGTCCACATCGCGCTCCGTAGACTGAGCAGGCGCCATGATGGAGGTTTTATTCGTTCGTTTAAGCCGTGATTTTGTAAAGAGAATAAAGAAATGCGTGGAGTGCACGCAAAGTTATGAGCGAATCGTTGATGAGAGAAAAGTAAAATGCACGGCTGAGGGTGTGGAGAGTGTCGTTGCGAAAGAAGGCTGAAAAGCAGAGGTCAAACGCGTAGCGCGTATAGTGACAAGCAGCACCCAGCAACGGCCTTGCGCCACAGCGAGGGGAGATCTCGTGGCTGGAGCACCCCACAATCTAGCACGGGCAATTGACTCACGCCTGGGATCTGTGCACTAAAAGCACATAGACAATACTCCGCCTTGCACCCACATTCATAGGGGCAAGAGGTACTCGATATGTAGACTTGCAAACCCCTCCATACCTAGCAGACTGAAAGCCCCACCTTGCCGCCGCAACTGCTTTGCCCAAGTTCCATGACTGTTGGACTTCACCATAACACGATTCATCGTAACCTCCCCAAACTCTCCCAGAAAACGACGCTCTCCTGCAAAACCGCTCCTTTTCAATCGAGTAGTGTACAGCACGAATTGCTGAGCTCTGATCGCTCAGCTGTAGCATCATCTCTCTTTAGTTTGTTAGGCGCCACGTCGAGTTACTGTCTTGTCTTTTGATCCTGTCGCCACAGGATTTACTACGTTTTGCGCCCAGCTTTTGGGGGCGCGTTGGAGTCTGACTCCAATTTCACACCTCATTTACATCTTTGAGTATCTGTGTGAACTGAGAATTGTTCACCGCCCGCCAATATGGGGTATGTGCCTCTCATGGCTGGTCATCCCTAGTCTTAGGAAGCTGACTCTTTCGTCGCAGTGTTCCCAAGTTCTTCCGATGGCTCTCCGAGCGGTATCCCTCAATCTCTCAACTCATTGCAGAGAACCGAATACCAGAGTTCGACTGCCTCTACGTCCGTCATCCCACGCCCACTGCTGCCACTATACGCTGACCGTCGCTTAGCTCGATATGAATGGTATCATTCATAACTGTACCCATAAGGATGCAGGCGAAGATGTATCCTTCCGTCTTAGCGAGGAGGAGATGTTTATTCGCATATTCAACTACATTGAACATTTGTTCGGGAAAATCAAGCCCAAACAACTGTTCTTCATGGCTATTGACGGTGTTGCGCCGCGAGCCAAGATGAACCAGCAGCGCTCTCGACGTTTCCGAACGGCTCTCGACGCTGAGAAGGCCCGTGAAAAGGCCATTAAAGATGGCATTGAGATTCCTAAAGAGGAACCTTTCGACAGCAACTGCATCACCCCTGGTATGCATGCCCATCCTCACTACAGCACTCAACCGCCATTCTAACCAATTGCAGGTACGGAATTCATGGCCAAGCTATCTCAGCAGCTGAGATACTTTGTGAACAAAAAGGTGTCCGAGGACACTGACTGGCAAGGATGCGAAATCGTGCTATCTGGCCATGAAGTCCCCGGTGAGGGAGAGCACAAGATCATGGAATACATCCGAAATGCCAAGGCCCAGCCTAACTACAACCAAAACGTGAGACATTGTCTTTATGGTCTTGATGCCGATCTGATCATGCTTGGTCTGCTCAGCCATGACCCCCATTTCTGTCTTCTCCGAGAAGAGGTTACATTTGGACGAGCTTCCAAGACAAAGTCTAAAGAACTTGAGCACCAGAATTTCTATCTGCTTCATCTCTGCATAGTGAGAGAGTATCTAGAGATGGAGTTTCAAGAGCTTCAAGAAGATGGAGCTCTTAGCTTCCCCTTTGATCTGGAAAGAGTTATCGACGACTTTATTTTGATGGCGTTCTTTGTGGGAAACGATTTCTTGCCTAATTTGCCCAGTTTGCACATTAATGAGGGTGCATTGGCGAATATGTTTAGAATCTACAAATCTATTTTGCCCAAGTGCGATGGATACATCAACGAGAACGGAGTTATTAACATGCAGCGACTACAGCGCCTCCTCGGTGAGTTGTCTAATACGGAAATAGATGCTTTCGAGTACGATGTCTCAGATGAGAAATGGTTTGCATCGAAGCAAATGGAAAAGAAGCTGGAGAACAAGAACGCTGAAGCAAAGGCTCCCAAAGGAGGCCAGCTAGTGATCACCTCAGCGCAACGCGATCTGTGGAAGCAAAAGATCCGGCCTTACATCTCAAAGCGCTCTGACCAACCTTTGGACCTTGGCACTAGCCTAAAGGCTGCTGATCGCAAGTTTGTTCAAGATTTGGCCGACTCTATGCACCTACAATGGTCAACCAAGGAGGACGATGAGGGCCACCGCCATCTGATTGTCTCGTTTCCGCCTAAGATCAACGATGACGATGACGAAGACGATGAAGAGGAGGAAGGAAACCTGGCTGCCTATCGTGTAATGAAGACGTACGACAAGGCTTTGGTGATTGACCTGACACCCGAGGATGCTCAGAAACATTATGAGAAGCTTTACCAAGACAAATACCAAGGCTGGAAGACAAAGTATTACCTCCAGAAATTCGAAGAATGGGCACCAGACAACTACGACAAGGAGCTTACAGCACTATGCGAGAACTACGTCCAAGGACTTCAGTGGGTCTTGTATTACTACTACCGAGGAATCGCGTCGTGGCCTTGGTTCTACGGATACCACTATGCACCTCTCATTTCAGGTATGTGCGAGTACGTATATCCGAGTTCTTCAGCTAACCTCATATAGATGTTGTGAAGGGCGTCGGTGCAGATCTCAACTTCAAGAAGGGCCAGCCTTTCTTGCCGTATGAACAACTTATGGGTGTCTTGCCAGACCGAAGTAAGAAGATTGTCCCCAAGGTTTACCACGATCTCATGACGAACCCGGATTCTCCAATCATCGACTTCTATCCTCGAGACTTCGAGTTGGATATGAACGGGAAGAAGATGGACTGGGAGGCAGTTATTAAGATTCCCTTCATCGACGAGAAGCGCTTGTTGACGGCCATGGCGCCCAAGAATGAGCTGTTGGAGCCTGACGAGAAGGCCCGAAACGGCTTTGGTGTCCCTCTTAAGTTTACATATTCGCCTGAAGTCGACTTTGTGTATCCTTCACCACTGCCTGGTGTTTTCCCTGAAATCCAGAACTGTCGTTGTATTGAGAACATCTTCGACCTTCCGGATGTTGAGGGACTTGAATTCCTCTCAGGCTTGACCAACGGCGCTTTACTCAATGTCGATGCCCTTGCCGGTTTCCCTTCGCTTCATACCCTCCCATATACCGCCCAACTTGTCGAAGGCTATGGCGTCAATGTTTTCCAGACAGACAGTAGAAACCCAAGTGTCTGTGTTACATTGACTGAAACGGAGAATCGCACCAAGATTGAAACCTGGAAGGCAAAATTAGGCCAGCGATGCTTTGTGGGATATCCGTTCCTTCAAGAAGCTAAGGTTATCAAGGTGCAGGATGAGCTTTTCAGCTACGAAATTGCTGACAACGGCAAAGATATTGTGACAAAGGACCACAACAACAGAGAGGCTGCTGATTGGGCCAAGGAATCTGATTATCTCGAGAACTGGCACGCAAAGCGATTGGCAATCACCATCGGACAAGTCGAGTGTCTGGTATACGTCCATATGCTCAAGGGTCTTATCCGTACGGAGGAGGGTGCCTTGATCAAGGAATATGCTGAAAACCCCAGCCTTAGAAGCACATATGCCGCACAAACTATTGTCGACGAGGTTATCAACGAGGATGAGCGCTTCATCGAAAAGGAGGCGTTGCCAATTGAGGAAGAGTTTCCTCGTGGTACTCGTGCCTTTTTCTTAGGAGAGTACGCTTATGGCCGCCCCCTCGAAGTCGCTTCCCATGGGAACAACAAGGCCGAGATTGTTGTCTCAATGCTCAAGAATAAGGAAACAGACTTCGCCAAGCAAATCATCCACCAAGCGGAGCGCTCCAATCCTTATACCCCTTCTTTCGCGGTCGCCAAGCAACTTGGCATTCATCCTCTCGTGCTTAGCAAGATCACATCCTCCTACCAGATAATCAACTCTGCTGGACTGCGGCTGAATTTGGGACTGAACCTGAAGTTTGAAGGACGAAAGCTTAAGGTTTTGGGCTACTCAAGGAAGTCTCACACCGGATGGGAATTCAGCGGCATGGCGATCAAGTTGATTGCTGAATACATGGTCTCGTTCCCAGATTTCTTTGCTGCCATCCAGAGGGAGCCACAGAAGAGCGAGGTCCTCGAAACAGATCTTTGGAATGACCCAAGCGTTGCTTCTCAGAGAGTAAAAGAGATTGTGGCCTGGCTCAAGAAGCAGGAGACCAGCAAGTTTGAACGTGTCCCCTTGGAAGCTGAGCAGCTTGACTCTGAAGTTGTCAAGGCTCTGGCCAATGTCGGAGAACAAGTCCATGCTGCTTCTCAAGAAATCGATATTAAGAAGCTGCGTGGCGTTCCTCGCTCAGCGCTTCTAAAGCCTTCGGACGCAGAGATGGTGCTCGGCAGCCAAAACTTTACCCTTGGAGATCGAGTCACTTATGTCTCTGCTGCTGGAAAGGTCCCCATCGCTACTCGTGGAACTGTTGCTGGTATTAGCCGCACGGCCACCGCTCTGCTCTTAGATGTTGTATGGGACACATCTTTCATGAGTGGAACCACACTTAATGAGAGAGCCCCTATGTTCCGTGGCCAGACTGTGGCATCTTCTTCGGTTTTGAACACCACCAACAAACAAGTCATCTCAACCACGAGCAAATCTCAACAGCGGCGACCAGTCATTGCTGCGCAGGGTGGGTATGCGAATGTTGGTGTTACCCAGTACAAGGACGCGCCGGCACCCGGTCCCCTTCGCGGTGGATGGCGTGGAGCCTTGAACGGCACCAACTCACCAGGAGGCAACTCCCCTGGACGTGGCCGAAGTAACGGTGCTCGCGGAGGTGCTCCTAATCTCGTCCACAGCACTTTGGTCTACCGAAATGGTCCTCCCGATGGCGTTTCTCAAGGCCAGGATGCCAGCAGTAATGGCACCCGAGGTAGAGGAGGTCGTGGGCGCGGACGTGGCAGTCATCATGGCTCTCAGGGTCCTGATGGGGGCCATGGGGCAGATGCTCCACAGGAACAGAGATACGGCAATGTTCCGCCACCAGCCAGCCTTGACCAACCCCGAGGTAGGGGTCGCGGACGCGGACGTGGTGGGCGCGGGCGAGGCGGGCCTAATCGCGGGCGAGGCAATGGAGCTGCTGGAAACGGAAGTCAAGGCTAGATGCCTGGTAGCTTCGATCCATACTCATTTTGGAGATAATGACGGGTTATTCGTGATACAATGTCTTACAGCATGATGCTTAAATGCTCAGATTTTTTGCAACATAGGCAGCGTTAAGATGAAAGTTGTTGGGCGTGAAAGTGTATGATAGGTAAAAAGCTAGACACCAGTGTCACGAATTCACGACTACGAATAAATCCTTGTTTGACGTGGAACATAAATTCGAATGCACATAATTGAATTGAACTACCAATGACTAACGCCATCCTACACCATAACAGTATATACAATCGAGACCTCGTCGTTCAGTAGCTCTTCTTGGTGGTATCCTTCTTCTTGGTCTTAAGGGCAGGAAGTTGGAACTTGGGCGATTCCCCCCACTTCAAAGCCTTCCAGTGGCCAATATGACGGGTCTGATCCCAAGTTAAGAAGCCAACCCAGGGCTGAACGTTGTAGTGCAGTTTGAGCTTCACATCCTCTGTCTCGGCAACCTTGCCAGTGGGGTGGGTGATCTGGTACTTTGGTTTTTGATTCTTGAGGCCGAGGAAGCCACTATAGAAGTTATAAGAAGACGAAAACAATTATGAAGAAGATGGACTCACCGTTGAGGGTCAATGGACTTGCCTTCGGCGCTACGCTTGAGCTTCTTCATAGCAACAGGG
The DNA here is from genome assembly GCA_012977745.1 of Fusarium anguioides. Lineage (NCBI taxonomy): Eukaryota > Fungi > Ascomycota > Sordariomycetes > Hypocreales > Nectriaceae > Fusarium > Fusarium anguioides. The sequence goes on along the minus strand of JAALXK010000270.1, from coordinate 13,027 downwards.
CCAATGTTCTGGAGATGATCGGCACTGGGGCTCGTAATGATCTTGTCCCAAATAACGGCCTCGTTGGTCGAGTTGTTGGGGCCAGGCCACTCAGCTGTGACATAAACAAAGACTTGCTTGGTGTTCCATGTGAAGAGGTCCCGCAGATCGGCATCCAAGTTGAATCGAATGATGGCGTATTCCTCCTTCTTGGAGCTGTAGTAATGTGGCCGGCCCTTGACACTGCAAAACAGAAGACGGTCAGTGTATGGCAAACGGGTTTGGGCGTGGTGAAACATACACCTGGATGTTTGTCTTTTGGAAGATACCAGCGTCAGGCGCTCGCGGGGCCAAAAGATCGGAGGCGGCGATTAAAGCTGCGACGACGAATACAACAGTAGTAAAGAAGCCAAAGGTGTTCTGGATACGAGTAAGAGAATTATACATAATGGGCAATTGTTTAGCTGCGATTGCAGCCTTTGCCTTTGAAGTATTACAGAACAAGAAACAAACAGAGTTTGACGAATGGACGTTCACGATGTCGCGTTCTTGGTGTTGAAGGTGTCAAAGCTACTGGCCACGTTTTGAGAGCTACTGTCTTTCTCGCCTTAGGTGAGCGCTGGAGCTGCGGCGTTCCAGCCTTGTGATTGGGTCGTTGTGGGGACCACCGAGCTACCCTTCGTAGGTGGTGCATGAAGGAATGCATCATAAGGCGGTAGGTAGGTAGATTAGTAGGTGAAGGAATAAGGGATAACTTAGTACTAATCTACTATTTAAAAAGACAATGTTTTTCCCCTGTGAAAGATGATTTTCTGATATAAACTATATTTGCATACAGCCTGTTGTGCCAACTCAACTGAGTACCTTACTTAGTAGCTTGGACCCTGCGAGGCTGACATTTCGACAACTCATCAATCCTACCTCCTTCCATCCATTGTACCTACCTATCTAACTGTAGGTAGGCACTAAGGTGCCTAGTAGTAGTATGGACCGTCATTAGATCCCCACTGGCTTTTAGGTGCCGAAATCGCACTAAATTTCAGTAGCAGGACAGGGAACCCCCACTAAAAACCACCTCAGATACATGGATGTTGAATGGTCTCGCTAGAGCCGCTCAAACTTGCACTGACCAAAAATCCAACCCCAACGTCCCGCGAAGTAGTTATTCATAGACGATCCAACGAGTCCCGATCATTTACTCATGAGAATCTGCATGCCTCCAGATACTCGGCAATTTTACCTGTAACTTCTCTACGTGGGGGAAGTTCTCAGACTCATTACGGCACCTAGGTTCTACCACCGCTTCTTAGCCAGCCTAACGCATCGTGAGCTGTGAAGGCGAAAAACTGGAGGCCCACGCGCAGTCTTCGTCTACAGGTGACCAGAGGAGGAAAAAAGCTCGATGGGAGTGCGCACTGCTCTTCTTTCTTTTTTTGTCCCTCTGTGTACATTGCGCTGAGCTTTGCTCTAATACGATTTAGTCCACTCGCACGTTATCACTCAAACGCCAACTCTTTCCCGGACTATGGGTAGGCTTCTCATCCATTCGTGCGATAGGTTAGGATCTTCCTGCTGACACGCTCTGGAGAGCTCCGGGTGACGAGGCGAACATGAGGAAATCACGGCTAGTTAGTTCTTATACGGTTTGCGCCAGGTTAAGAAAGTTACTAAACTTCAGAATAGAGAGCGATCAATGACCAGAGACCGCGAAGCTCCATGGGCGCTGGACAATCTTCCGAAACCAAAGGCCACCATGGTGAGCCCCAAGACGATCGATCAAACAAACGCCTCAAGCAATACGGCTCCAGGTCGTCAAGGAGGGACAGTCTGTCCCATGTCTTCACCCAGGCCTCACATTCGCGACCCATTGAACCAATCGAAGACGATGTTCTACCCGTTTCACAACACAAACGCACCCCGGTACACGATTTGACTCGAGAAGGGTCGATGATCGAAACTATCGATGGCTCAAGCGTTATCAGTAACGGCAGGAATGCAGGAGCTACGAGCAATCAGCAGGAATTCCGGAATGTTCACCGGCAAAACAGCGTTAAGGCTTCTCGACGCAGACGGAAAAATCCATCCAAAATGCCTTCCTCGCCTATCGAGCTTGACGATACTAGTGCTGTCGCGCATCGAAATCTTCCGCCTCAGTCAACACATGCTCCCACGAGTCCGGATCACTTAGCTATTGAAGTTGACCAGGACGATGGTCCTCCACCACCCAACATCACTTCTGATATTGTTCTTCAGTCAAAGAGACCAGCACAAGAATACAGCCAGAGTGCACCAAAACGGTTCAAGGTGCACTCGAAGTCTGATGATGAGCTTGCACCTGATACTCCTCAGAAGAAGCCCAGCGCCCCAAAACTATTTTCTCAATCGCGCCCCCAGCGAGGAGACATTCAACCTACCACCTTCAGGCCGACAAAGACTGTCACGGGACGAGATGACACGGCAATAAGGGGGCCAACGCCGAACATTGTCTCCTTAGATACTGCTGTCTGTGGAGGATTCATCTATTCTTTTCCTAACACTCAGAAGAGGGTTAGGTTGCATCTTGGTCCACACGATGCTGAACTCATGGATCTGCGCGAAGATCTTCAATGGATCCAGGTGTCGAAATCATCAATTCAAGTTGCTATGCACGATAACTCCAATAGTCCAATTGTTAGCATAAAACGTTCGATGCATCACGGGACACCTTCTGGTCACCTCGTATTGAAGTTCGCTCGCGACGACCATGCCACAATGTTCATTCAGTGGCTACACAGCCACGGCGTACGAGAACTCAAGCAAATGAAGGCGTAAGTGCTTCCCAGAGGATGTGATCGATACGAGGACAGAACTGATAATGTTTAGAGATGAGCTGGAGAAGAAACTTGAGTATGCCTTAAAAGAGGCGGAAACCCACAGAAGAAATCGAGCAGAGCGATCTGGCTCAGTCTCGAAGAATGATGCTCGTATAGCCAACGCTCTCAACGCCCGGTCCCGCGCCTCACATAGAGACCCGTTTGTGTCAGAACGTCGCACGCCCGAACCTCAGACTCCGAGGCCCATAAAGCTCAAGGACAGGATGCAAGGCGCTCCCCAGCCGAAAGAAGACGTGCATATGGAGGATGTGCATACTGATGATTCGTATGCAGGTTTGATTCGCAGTCAAGGCATCGAGACTCGACGGGTGAGAAGAAAATCATCTCCACAATCGCGTCGTGAGAGGACCCCTGAATCGTGGACAGCTCGCAATCCAGGTTGGGATAAGGATTGGCACAGATCCTTGGTATACCCCCCGACTGGGAAGAATCGCGCAACTGTTGACAAAGATGATATCCAACGCCTGGATGAGGGAGAATTTCTCAACGACAACCTCATCAGCTTTTATCTCCGTTATCTACAAGACCAGCTTGAAAAAGAGGGATCGGACATTTTACAAAAAGTGCACATCTTTAGCACATTTTTCTTCGAGAAGCTGAGGTCTAATCGCGCCAAGATCAATTACGATGGCGTCAAAGCCTGGACCGCCCGAATCAATCTCCTATCTTACAAGTATATTGTTGTTCCAGTCAACGAGAATGCGCACTGGTACCTGGCCATCATTTACAATGCTCCTCGTCTACTGCCTGGGAAGGTGAAGGTAGAGACACCCCCCAAAAAGGAGCATTCAACTCCGCAAGAGGCTATTGTTGTTGAGGATAATGACCCGGCAATGGGCCTTTCAGACAAGTCTGCCTCCGAGCAAAAACCGTCTATTGTGTCTGTCGGCGCTGAAGTTTCCCGATCAACCAGAAGTGGAGGGTTCAATGACAGTAGCATTTCTTTGCTCGACGACGAGAACATGACAAACGCTGGAGCCGTTGCCAATACTAGCAAGCGCAAACCGATGGGCGGAAATCAGAAATTCAGCACTGACGAGCCAAGAATTATTACGCTTGACTCGCTAGGCTCGCCACATTCACCGACTTGCAAGTGCCTAAAGGACTATCTAATCGAGGAAGCAAGAGACAAAAACCAGGTTGAGATCACTGATTTGCCCGGAGGCATGACTGCCCGGGGCATTCCAATGCAGGACAATTTCTGTGACTGTGGTGTATATGTCTTAGGCTACATGGAAAATTTCTTGAAGGATCCAGACGAGGCTGTCCGAAGACTACTTCACAAGGAAGATACCCAGTGGGTCATCGACGCTCCAAAGATCCGCGGCAAGGTAAGGGATCTTCTCTTCCAGTTTCAAAAGGAACAGCAATTACGACTGGAACGCGAAAAGGAGATGAAGAGACAGCGGAGGGCAACGAGGGGCCCGGTCTCCTCGCCACATGTAGCCCCATCATCACCTCAGGTGTCTCAGAAACAGCCAGAGACGCCTCAGCCCAAGCATAATCCCAAAAGCCCATTGGCGAACGGCATCAGTCGTACACCAACTCAAGAGCCTCGACGGACAGAGACCACTTCGGCATACTTTGCAGTTGCCTTGTCGGAGAAGCCAGAACAGCCCCAAACACACATAAGAAATGAGGCGCCGTCGTTCGTCCAACCTTTGAGGGAGGACTCGAGCAACGAGTCTAAGGCCTCAAGCTCAGCAGACGTCTATCATTCAGCCCGTTCATCACCTGTCAACAGTGTACCGCGGGTGCCTCTAAGGATAACATCTGAGGGACATGGACTGCGTGGCGAGCAGGGGCCCAAACAGCCCTCGACACCCGAATTTGTACAAAGGTTGCCAGATTCACCTGACGAGGTGGGACCAACATCCACTTCATCCACTGTCAAGAAAGCCAGTTCACCGCCGATGGCTCTGGTTACAAGGCAGCGTCCCTCACCATCAGCCGCCCAAGGCAATCAACGTGTTGTTGAGCTAGACCAATCTATTATGAAGAGCATAGAGGATGACAGACCATCCTCGAAAGGACCGCAGTATGACGGAGTTGATCAGTCCATCGATTTGACAGTATGACACTGGTTGTTTGTATTAGCGGTAACATGCTAGGTGGGCTTTAAAAAAAAGAACGCGAAGACCCACCAAAAGAGGTTTGGTTTCGACCATGGTTAAGATAATTATAGATTTTAAGTCAATGTCATGAAGGCTTGATTTTCGGATGCGGCATCGGAACAAAAGGGAGTTGACACAACGAAAAGGGAATAGAGGGGTAGAAAGACCATTGAAGTTTATACCCATTGCAAAAGCTTTTCCTATTAAACACCCGACTCCTAAAGGATCATCCCCAGATGCTAGACCTATTCTTCTCCGATGGGCTAATGATATATAACATGTGGTATGAGTTGCAGTCTCCGTCACGTCTATTGAGTGGTTGATTGTCAAGTGTCTATTACGCTTTTTTATTCATCTTGCTCTCCATCCTCTGAGCTCTCGTTCATGCCGTTCACCGTTGGCTTTTGTATCCGTGGAATTTCAAAGACGAAACCTCCGTTGCGTCCAGCTTTTGCAGGAGGATTCCATCTGCCGAGTCGGTGTTCCTTTCCGGTGGCTACAACGACGCATAGGCCGTCTTTGCCTCTATCCCCACGCTCAAACACATCGATATCGTTGATGACGCCATGAACAGGTCCCTGAGCATTCTCCTCAGCAGATCCATGTTCTTGGTCTTCTGGTTTAGAGAGGACGCCGCGGAACTCAATCTTGCGTTTATCCTCACTGAGTTGCCAGACTCGGATATGGCCGTCCCAGCTACCAGTAAGAATAACGTCGGAGTAAGGAATGGCCCGGATGGCCGTGATCCAGCGTGGTGTAGGAGGGGGCACGATCTGAGGGTCTGGATGCACCTCGGCCGATGCTTCCTCGGGATCCAAGGCCGGGTCAATACCATGTGCAATAGGCTCGATGTAGACAGGCTTCTTCTTTTGAACACTCCATAGAGCAAGGGCGCCGTTGTCGCTACCTGTGACGAAGAGGTCATCGTCAATCATGGCAACCCGGTCCATGCTGCCCTCGTGAAGCAGAGAGCGCGGGTGAACACCACTTGGTCGGGACTTCTTGTCCACGGCACCTCCGCGGAAGACAAGCTGTGTCTCTTCAGCAACCTTCCAGAGACGGGCAGTGCGGTCTCGCGCGCCAACACTAACACAGCGCTCTTGCGCCAGGGCATCGACATCAAGAATCTCGTCCTGGTGACCAAAGAGAGTTTCGACGTAGGCCATTTCATCCAAGCTCCAGACCTTAACCGTGCGATCCTTGGAGCATGAATATAGCTGGTTCGTTCCTCTTCGGAAAACCAATCCAGTAACAGCGTCTCGGTGATGTGTGAAAATTTTGATAGGTTTAAGAGTATGGGCGTCGTAGATGATCAGCTTCCTGTCTGCACCGCCAGTGGCTACGTATTTACCATCCGGAGAAGCTGCAACGGCGAGAATGCGATCGGTATGGCGTTGATAGTTCTTGTCTTGTGACTTAGTAGTGTTTCCCTTCAACCACGCCTCTAGTACGGGCTGCTTCTTCGGGGGCGCCGGGGGTTTCTTGGGCTTCCGTCTTGTTGTCTGTGGGTACTGGTGTTGGGGAAGGTCTTGAGTCTTCCATTTTTGTAGGTATAGGTCCTTGGTCGTGGTGTAGATGTAGGGGGCGCATACGGCGATGGAGGTGACGGTGTTGGTGTTGCTTCGGAAGAAGGTGCGCGAGACGTTGTCAAAGCTCAATTCTGAGGCCAATTGGCGGTATACTCGTCCCTTTCCCTCTGCTACATCCTCCTGCAGTCGCTCGGCGATCAGATCCCGGTCAATATCGGCGGCGTCGAAACCTGCTTCGTCCACGTGCTCCTTGACATTCTCGAGGTATCGCTCTGCTAGCCGCAGTCTTCGCTCAGCGGCAGTCTCACCCTCTTCATCTTCCGACTCGTTGTCTTCCATTTCCACGTCGCTCGCGACTGAGGCGCTATCATAGCTCTCGTCGTCATCTGAGTCGCTCCCAGAGATAGACTCGTCGTCTCGCTCGACTCGCTTTTTGGTGGGGCCGGCATTCTTTGAGTTTGTCTTCCCAGCAGATTTTGAAGCTGCAACTCTTTTCTTTGGTTGTTCTGAAGTCTCAGTGCGCTTGCGCTTCTTCTGCGCACCGAGAACTGTGAAAAAAGACGACATTGTGGCGGCGCCGTTAACTTGACTGTCTACTCACGACTTTCAAGCCCGCCTTGAAGATAAATTTCTGGACTCAGAAAAAAAAAGTTGAGCGACAGTGGACCCCGGAAAATCACCAGGAGTCAGCTGGCAAATCAGAGATCATTATATGGGGCTTGGTTTTTCCGGAATCCGGGCGGTGAACAGTGGCATACACCAGACTGTGTGGGAAGCTGCGTTGACGCGCAGTACTACAGCCTAACGGGGGAGCTTGGTTGTTGCGTTGCTGCTGGACCTTGAAGAAGGCTGAACCCCAACCTTGAATAACTCCTCCGCAACAACACTTCTACACATCCCCCACCACAAACCACACCATCGCCAACATGTAAGCTGCTATGCCTTAGCTGCAGCTACAGCTACAGAATTTACTGACACCACTTAACAGGGAGGTACTTTTGGGAATCACTGGAAAGGACTTCACCATCATCGCTGCATCCAAGGCTGCGATGCGAGGGGCCACCATCCTTAAGGCATCCGACGACAAGACCAGAGCTCTCAACAAGCACACTTTGCTTGCATTCTCTGGAGAGGCTGGTGACACAGGTACTTGACCCAGCTTCACGGCAATGGCTCGTAAACTGGCCCCGCGATGACGACAGCTAACATTGGGTCCGCAGTGCAATTCGCCGAATACATTCAACGAAATGCCCAGCTTTACTCGATGCGAAATGAGTCCGACCTATCTCCTTCTGGCCTGGCCCATTTTGTCCGCGGAGAGCTAGCTACCAGCCTGCGATCTCGAAAGCCTTACAACGTCAACCTCCTCATGGGTGGTGTTGACCCCATCACCGGCAAGCCATCACTCTACTGGCTCGACTACCTAGCGTCACTAGCAGATGTCCCTTATGCGGCGCATGGATACGCACAGTACGTTTCACATGAAGACTGGTGTTTTTGCGGCACACCGTATGATCCGATGGGTTTGAAATGGTACTGATTTACTCTGTTACAGATACTATTGCCTGTCTATTCTTGACAAGCACCACCATCCCGATATCACTCTCCACCAGGGGATCAAGATTCTGACAATGTGCACCGACGAGCTCAAGCGACGATTACCGATTGATTTCAAGGGTATGGTGGTAAAGGCGGTCAAGGCAGATGGAATTGTTGACATAGAATTTGATGATGACAAGGTGGTCAAGAGTGCTTAAAAACACGCTGCAGGTAGAAACATGACTTTGTAATACTAGAAAGGTATGGAGGCTATTGCTTACATCAACATGGTTTCCTCCAAGTCATCATCCCAGACATTCTGCTCAATATTTGCATCGACGTGATACGAAGGCTTATATGTAGTATGGCTAAGTGATTTCAAAGACCAGTAAGCCAAAATCGTGTCAGAGAGGGTTTCGGTATGAGTTTGATCCTAAGAGCTACCATGGGTAGTCTAAGTTTTGTTGAGCTATATTTACCTAATCTTAGAAAGAGGATCATGTGCTTAATCAACTTTGGCCTTGAGGGTCTGATGGTGGCCAAATTCGTATCTATCATTTATCCAGCCTTAAGATTTCCTTGAGATTTAGCAAAAGATACAACCGATGTAAAGCAAGCGTGTGTGTCAATTAGCTTCCATCTCGTAACAGTGACTGTTTCGTCGAATGTATTCACTGGCAAGCAACTTCGTATTGTATCATCCATGGAGTTAAACCAAAATAAGAGAGAGCCAGGAGAGAGTTCGGGTCCCAGCAACGATACCTCTGCATTCATTAATTGCCTGCCCGGCTTTAAGGAAACCGACCGTCATGACTCGATTAAATCAAACCTAGCCTTTTGATATGGCTTGAAGCTAGATCTCGATACTAGGTTAAAAGACAGCCAAGCAGCCCTATCAACATAGCACGAGCCTGGTTATGTCCAATGCGTTAACCTTGACACGCGCCCCATTATCAGGATCCAGTATGTTTGGCTCAGGTATCACCAATACGCGAAGCAAGGCTTGTTGAAATTAACGAGAGAAGGTTACAAATGGGGCACTCCTATTGTGTTAGGTAACCTTAATATCAATCAGGCTTATGCCACGCGATATTGATCACCAAAATCTTGGTGGAGGGCAACATCCCGTTGGCCACGAGGTTTGAAGAGCAATGCCTACGTCAGTCACGTTATGAGTTTTCATCATGCGATTATCTATTGGGCGCTAGAAAAGATCAGCAGATTCTAGATTTTACAGAATCTCCGGTCATGGTGGTAAATCCGGGCTGCTGAATCGTGGGGTGCCTGGGAGATCCGTATAGGTTGTCTCAAGTACTGCGCCATGTACAGTACAAGCTAGACTACTCAGTGCTGGACACGGCTAGTGGAAGCATGTGAAAACGCGTCGTTTTGTTAGAAAATATGTAGATAAACATTCAAGTTGAGGGCATCGATGTTTGAGGCTGGTGAGACGCATGCATGTCTAACAACACGTTAAAGTCTCTCGATCTTACTGCTCTTAGTTTCCAGATCGCTCATCATGTCCCGCTTATCGGAGATTTCCCGCGATCCAATACGGGACCCATTAGCTGTTACAACGCAGCCAAACCTGGCTGGGCAAGCTCAGGGTCCTCACATATCCTTGTATGTTCATGTGTTACACAGGTTTTCAGCAGTCTCAAAGTTAGGTCGGTGAGGGAAATGTGCTTTTTTTGCTGTTTCCGCAATTGTTTGAACCGCTCGGTAGGTACATTTGTCGAGACATGTCGAGTCGCAAACATCGAGTCTTTGGTAATCCGGCCTCACTCACACCGGGTCCGGCATAGCTCAACGCCTGAAATCCGATGTGAGTACCGGAAGCCAATCAAGTTGCCATCGCTCAAATTTTCTTCAGATTGCTCCTCATTTCTTTGTCGCTGTGTATAGTTCAAGATATCGTCTTATCGTTGTTTATTGTGCTGTTATTGTTCTCAAATCTCATCTCAACTGACAAAGCTAACTTCCATCAAAATAAGCCCATTACTGGGTGAGAATCGTCATCATCAGTGGTTGCTAGGAGTCCGTCCCTTATCAAAACCGCCTAGCCACCCCAGTCTGGGCTGCTAGCCCGCCCCGGAATCTGGTTTTAAGACGAGGTACCGTTCAAGTACTTGAGGTTCCACGGTTTCTAAAAGTCGCCCCCTTGGCTTTTCTCTCAACGCGAGCTTCTACCAAGGATTCTCCGCCCTTTTCTAATTTCTCTCATCTTCACGCTGGCCTATGTACTGTAGTTTTTAGACTTTCGCAAGCTTGCTAGAGATCTAGTCAACTCGTTTCATATAAAGCATGAGACTTTGAGATTCTGACGTCTTCACCATTAACCACGATTCAGGACAATTCTTTCGTCCACTAAGAAGAGTTTACATCTTGTCTAGTGCACTCTTCGTCATAAGTATCAGATTAGTTTCTTTTTCATTTTTCTGCCCCAGCCACGCCAAACCCTCAAACATCACTGGCTGCATCTGCCGTGAGCGGTGGCCAAAAGATACTTTGCGAGTACCTCGAGTCTCTCCTCGCCCACTCACGGCCTTCCCTGACCCACTCTCACTCTAAAATCCTCCCACCCGCCTTCACCGCAGAACGTAACCCCCTCCAAAAATCTGAACCCGACAAATGCCCGCACTAAACCTATTCGGTTGTATCAACCTTTTTTTTTTTCCCACTCTTCTTTCGCCTCTCTCTCTCAACTCTGTCCCTTTTCTTCCCTCTTCCTCCCACAACAAACCCTTCATCTCACAAACCTCCCCCATCTCCCCTCCACCCGTGTTATTTCTCAAGACTTGGTCTTTCCTCCGTCTCTCCTTTGAAGATTCTGCGTGTTCTTCGAGGGATATTTGCATTGCACTGACATTTGTTTGTGCTCAAAAGTAATCTATTTGGGAAAATTATTGGAAGCGTTCGTCTTCCGTTTCTTTCTCTCGTTTTTCCTGTCTTCTCTTTCGACGGGAATTTCCACAACACAACTACTCTCGTTGATATTTGAGAGTTTTTATTCGACGACTTCGGATTTCACACGTCTTTACGACCGAACTATCTTTCTACGACTATTTCGATCCGAAACACGAGTGTCATTATGGCTGATCAGATCAACATGGGTGGCCTCTCCCTCAACGACGGCGCTCAGCAGGGCCCTCCTCAGGGTCAGCGATCCTACATTCCCCCTCACATGCGCCGCCAGGGCGGTGCTCCTCAGGCTGGTCCTCCTGCTATGAACGGCGGCCCTCCTGCTGGCCCTGGTCCTAACGGCCTTGGTAACAGCGCCTGGGCTAAGTAAGTCTCTATGTATGCCGAGATTCGATATTGGACGGTTTCTAACATTCATTACAGCCAAAACTATGGTGCCCGCCAGTCCAACTGGGGCAACGACGTTCCTACTTACCAGAACAACAACAGCGGTGGCAACCGCCGAGGCGGCTGGGGCGGTCGAGGCGGCTACAGCGGTGGTGGTGGCAGCAACTTTGACGGTCACTCTGGCGGCGGCGGCGGCGGTGGTAGTGGTTACACTGCTCGGGGCTCCGGTGATGGTCAGTGGCGCGACGGAAAGCACATCCCTGGCCCGGCCAACCCCCGTGTCGAGCGCGAGCTCTTCGGTACCCCCGACGATCCATCTAAGCAGCACACCGGTATCAACTTCGAGAAGTACGACGATATTCCTGTTGAGGCGTCCGGTCACGAGGTCCCTGAGCCTGTCCACCAGTTCACTACCCCTCCTCTGGATGAGCACCTTTGCCGAAACATCGAGCTCGCTCACTACAAGGTCCCCACTCCTGTCCAGAAGTACTCGATCCCCATCGTCATGGGTGGTCGCGATCTGATGGCTTGTGCTCAGACTGGTTCCGGAAAGACTGGTGGTTTCCTGTTCCCCATCCTCTCTCAGGCTTTCATCAACGGTCCTTCTCCCGTGCCCGCTAATGCCGCTGGCCAGTTCGGCCGTCAGCGCAAGGCTTACCCCACCTCTTTGATTCTCGCCCCTACCCGTGAGCTTGTCTCTCAGATTTTCGATGAGTCCCGAAAGTTTGCTTACCGATCTTGGGTCCGACCTTGTGTCGTCTACGGTGGTGCCGATATTGGTTCTCAACTCCGACAGATTGAGCGTGGCTGCGATCTGCTTGTTGCTACCCCCGGTCGATTGGTCGATCTCATAGAGCGAGGTCGCATCTCCCTTCAGAACATTAAGTACCTTGTCCTCGATGAGGCTGATCGTATGCTTGACNNGCTTGACATGGGTTTCGAGCCCCAGATTCGCCGCATTGTCGAGGGTGAGGACATGCCCCAGGTCCAGGACCGCCAGACTCTCATGTTCTCGGCCACTTTCCCCCGCGACATCCAGATGCTCGCCCGTGACTTTCTCAAGGACTACATCTTCCTCTCTGTTGGTCGTGTTGGTTCCACTTCTGAGAACATTACTCAGAAGGTTGAGTACGTCGAGGATGTTGACAAGCGTTCCGTCCTGTTGGATATCCTCCACTCCAACGCTAATGGTCTGACTCTTATCTTTGTCGAGACTAAGCGCATGGCCGATTCCCTTTCCGACTTCCTTATTAACCAGAACTTCCCCGCTACTTCCATTCACGGTGACCGTACCCAGCGTGAGCGTGAGCGCGCTCTCGAATTTTTCCGCAACGGCCGATGCCCCATTTTGGTCGCAACAGCTGTCGCTGCTCGAGGTAAGTTTGATATATCATTCCAATGCAAGATTAAAGGCTAATTCTCGGTCAGGATTGGACATACCCAACGTGTTGCATGTCATCAACTACGATCTTCCAACAGATGTTGATGACTATGTTCACCGTATTGGTCGTACCGGTCGTGCCGGAAACACTGGTATTGCGACTGCTTTCTTCAACCGAGGCAACCGCGGCATCGTTCGGGAGCTCATGGATCTTCTGAAGGAAGCTAACCAAGAAGTTCCCTCATTCCTCGAGACCATTGCTCGTGAGTCCTCTTTCGGCGGCCGTGGTGGTCGATCTCGCGG
>JAALXK010000268.1:0-28339 GCA_012977745.1 Fusarium anguioides | reverse complement strand
ACCTATAGCTTTATATATATTATTCTTAGCTAGTTTATCTTTCTCAAAGCTAGGGTATTCGGCTCGTCGTTCCATATACCGGCCTAACGGTCCCCTGCCCCTTGCTCACACCTCATCCCATCCCATATCAACTTAAAAGCAAATCCACGAATCCCAACCTTTTGCCCATCTCCTTCGCCGTGATACCCCCGCATTTCCCCAGGGTCTTGTCATGATCGTCCTGTTCTTTGGGCATAATATCCTGAAGAGATATTATTTACACTAACTCCAATTGAGCTCGTAATTAAAGCTCATATGCACTGTAACTGAAGAGTAAGGTGCCATGTATTATGAAGTGACGCAGTACCCGTCTGGCTGCACGGTTAATTGGAAGGACAAGGTCCCAGACTTCATATAAATCCATGACAATCCCACTACGTTCTCTGTATAGCTTTGGCAGCTTCTTCATCTTCAAGTCAAGAAATGAAGCTCTCTAGCTATCTCTGCGCGGCAGTCCTGGCCACGGCCGGTCAGGCTGCCAAGGATAAACCTGTGTACAAGGATCCTAAGGCCTCTATCAACGACAGAGTCTCGGATCTTCTCAAGCGAATGACTATCCAGGACAAGACGGCTCAGCTAATCCAAGGTGATATGACAAACTATCTGAACCTGACTGATGAGACTGTCAACAAGACCGGTTTAGAGTGGAACTTCAAGTACCGTGCCAATTCCATCTGGACTGGCTTATACGCGAATATGACTACTATTAAGAAGGCTGCCAAGCTGGGACAAGATTACCTGGCAAAGGAGACTAAGCTTGGCAGGTCATCTCTCTCGAAATTTGGGTAACTCGAGCTAATAATCAGCAGGCATTCCCGCCTTTGTTCAGAGCGAAGGACTTCATGGAGTTTTATTGTTGAATGGCACCATCTTTAACTCCCCCATCGGAATGGGCTGCTCTTTCAACCCGGAGCTGATCGAGAAGATGGCCGACATTATTGCGACAGAGTCTCGAGCCGTCGGTATCAACCAGCTGTTTTCTCCTCAGGTCGATCTCGCTCGAGAATTGCGATTCGGTCGTGTTGAGGAATGCTTTAGCGAGGATCCCTATCTGTCAGTTCTTCCCATTATTGCAGATAACTAACTAGACGCTGACTTCATTACAGTGCTGGAGAAATGGGTTACAGATATGTCAAGGGCCTCCAGGCTGGTGGCGTTTCGGCCATGGTCAAGCACTATGTAAGTTTCTTGACCATAATTGGTATATCTGCTAACAAAAAAGGCTGCTTTTGCTTCGCCTGAACAAGGTATAAATACCGCCCCGGTCCATGGTGGTGAACGAGAGCTGCGGTCTCTCTACCTCCCTCCTTTCAAGAGAGCCATCATCGACGGGGGTGCTACCAGCATCATGTCCTCCTACAACTCTTATGACGGTGTCCCGGTCGTTTCTGACTCTCACCTCCTCACTGACATACTTCGAGATGAGTGGGATTATAAATACTACGTCATTTCTGATGCTGGTGGTACTGCTCGTCTTGCTCAGGCATTCAACGTGTGTCCTCTCGAGGATGACGAGTGTATCACTCTTGAGGTGAGTAACACTACCTTTCTTATTTTACAGCGCGTCCTAACTATTGTAGGCTCTCCCTGCCGGCAACGATGCTGAAATGGGCGGTGGGTACTGGAGTTTTGAGATCATCCCTGAGCTTGTCAAGGCTGGCAAGCTAGACGAAAAGATCGTCGACACAGCTGTGTCTCGTGTCCTTCGCTCCAAGTTCGAGATGGGTCTCTTTGAGAAGCCCTTCACTGGCGTTGCTGACGATAAGATCTGGGATCATGTCAACACCAAGGCTCATAAGAAGGTTGCTCGTCAACTTGATGCCGAAAGTATCGTTCTCCTTGAGAATCACGGGAACACTCTCCCTTTGAAGAAGGATGCCAACGTTGCTGTTATCGGCCCCATGGCCCACGGTTACGTCAACGTAGGTGATACTCTGGCCTTTCTGATTATAGTCGCTGACATAAACTAGTACGGCGACTACGTTATTCACACAGCCATGTCGCGCGGCGTAACTCCTTATGATGGGATTAAAGCAGCTTCCAAGGGTAAGGTCACCTTCACCCAAGGCTGCGAGCGCTGGTCCACGAACGAATCTGGCTTCAAGGACGCCGTCGCTGCTGCTGAAGCTGCCGATGTCGCTGTCGTCGTAGTCGGAACCTGGACTCGCGATCAGAACGAGCTCTGGGGTGGGCTCAATGCAACTACAGGAGGCAAGTAACCTGAGCGCCATATAAACCCAGATCTAATGAAGGAGTTCCTTTTAGAGCATATCGACGCCAGTAACCTAAACCTCATCGGTGCTATGCCAAAGCTTGTCAAGGCTATCATTAATACTGGAAAACCAACTGTTGTTGTGTACAGTTCTGGAAAGCCTATCACTGAGCCCTGGATCTCTGAGGAGGCTGCTGCTCTTGTTCAACAATTTTACCAGTCCCAAGAGGGTGGTCATGCTCTCGCGGACGTTTTGTTTGGCTCAGTTAACCCGAGTGGCAAGCTGTCAGTTAGCTTTCCGTACGATGTCGGCACTACACCCATGTACGTAACAGCCCCAGCCGTGGAAGACCATGGACGCAATGTACTGATATCTCTTTAGCTACTACGATCACCTCAACAGTGCGCGAGCAAATCCAAATCCTGGCAGGGTCTATGAAAACGGCACGCTCAAGTTCGGCAGCAACTACATCCTCGAGAACCCCGAGGCCCTCTACACATTCGGATATGGCTTGTCATACAGCAAGTTTGATTTCTCTGATATCTCCGTGTCAAAGAAGAACGTTTCTGCATCTGACACCGTCACCGTTTCCGTTGACGTGAGCAACAAGTCCAAGCGCGACGGTTCCGAAGTTGTGCAACTGTACGTCAAGGACATGCTTGCCTCTGTCGATGTTCCGCGATATCAGCTCAAGGGTTTCAAGAAGGTCGCTATCAAGGCTGGTAAGACAAAGACTGTCAAGATTGATCTCAAGGTCGAAGATTGGGGTTTGTGGAACCGCAAAATGAAGTATGTCGTTGAGCCGGGTGACTTTACTATCTTGGTTGGTAACTCGAGCGAGAACTTCAAGGGCAATGTTACTGTAACCGTCTCATAGACAGGATGAGTTGGGCGATTGTGAAGAAATATCATGTTTTTGCTATGAGTCCGTCACAGTCTTGTAGCGATTGACCATTAGGTTTTGTACAACCGTAGCGCTGGTAAAGCTTGCTTGTGATTGATGATTGCCTGCATAATGGCAGTTTTTGAGTTGGTACCAACCAAGTCGGATTACAATTACTACTAGGTAATATCCAATTCTGAGTCAGGTAGAATGGGTGAGTCAAACTGCCTTTCGTGATGCAGTGTAACGAAGCGCCTTAATGAGAGTTCATAGATTGGATTGGCCTTATCTCTTATCGCAACGGCCAGGGATGGCTTTATCCGGCATCGGCTTTTTTATCATCCGTGGATGGCCAATTAGAACAGTCTGCGCCCGGAAATGTGGTCATGGGCTACGGGAAGGCGGGCAGCCTTGCTTCCTGTTCCAGCTTCTCCTCGTCGTCCCAGCACACTCGATCCAAAAATTGCATGTGGTCAAGTTTTCCTTATCAACACGACTTTTCTTCCTAAACTGATACTCACCTGTGACATCGGCGTGATCAACAAATCTTGAGTGCCTTTTTCTCTTTCTGGACACGCTGAAAAGGCCTGCGCTCCCCGTCGCCCTATCCACAACTCCCATCGAGTCGGGTGTTCAATCCAATCTCTGCCCGCCATGGCGTCGCAACAGATTCTCTTCGCCGAGACCATAGCGGGTATGAAAAAGGCTCTTAAAAGGAAATCATACGGTACGCGAATCTCGCTGCGCTTGTCGCGACTGGGAGATTGACAGCTGACCATCCCATCCAACAGAGTCGGACTCAGATTCAGAGATCGAAAGCTACAGCAATCGAGGAAACAAGCTTAAAAAGCAGGCACGGTTCGCCCGTCAAGGACAATTGGTTCCCAATAACGGCCCAAGTTCGTATAGAGAGGTTCGTTGTTTTGACAAACTCATGCCAGCTCCATTTCTGACTTGACCAGTACGTTGAGTACGGTGGTGTTCGACGCCCGATTCTTTATCGCAATCCCCCATTAGTCGACGAGGAAGGATACGAAATCGATAGCGACGACGAAGATGAAGAGCGCGTTCAAGAAGCTGAAGCTTCGGCGGCAGAAATGAATCCATACGCCAACATCCAAATAGAGAGTATGTCAACAATCACGCATTTCAATGGCAGGGCTAACAGAAACAGGTATTCTTGCACCACTTACTGCATCGACCGCACTACCGACACACCCGACCCTCTCGAAGCCCTTCACATCCAAGACCTTGACTCGACTTGTTGACCAAAGCTGCGACATTATGCGCAAAGAGAATCGCTCGCTGTGGAAAGTAAGGCACCTCCTTACATCGTTGTGTGGCGATTATACCTGGGTTCCATGTGAAATGATGGTCCGACCGGCGGATGTCGAACTCTATACAGACAATCACACGGCGCGACATCTGTTGGCTCTATCCCAAGCAGTATCGGCACTTCCTGCAATCACCAATGGCGACGTGAAACCAGGCGACGGTATTGAACAAAGAGACGCTGTACCGGACGCAACTTTAGACAGCGAACCAGCCGGCAAGGATGCGGCGGAGGATGCTGATATAACCATGACAGACGCAGGGACTGCCGACCCAGACGATTCCCTTGTGGAGGATGCCCACGAGGATGCAAAAGGCGATACCAAAAAGGATGCTGCGGACGCGTCTTCGGATGTGCAAAATGGCGATCAGGTGCCATCTGCACAGACTGATTCAATAGAGCCGAAGGGTGAGCCGACAAACGGGGTCGACGAGAATTCAAATGATCAGGGGACGAATGAAATTGAAACAAACAGAGCTGAGGTTACTGCGAAACCTCCAGCTGGCGATACGCATCAGCAAAAGGAGCCAGCTGAGACAATAGGACCAGATGTATCCATGATATCTGAAGAGGAGGATGACTTCATCCACCCCATGTTCCTTGCACCTACAGGAGCAAGACCAGATCGCGATATCGGTTTGCCGGACCAAGAAGCAGAAGATATCCGACGACTGCTTGCCCTGTACGTTCAGAAACAGGAAGAGGTGTGCAGAGGCGCAGAAAGGTTGTTCCTGGGGCTACTCAAAGCTGAGCAACTGCGAAAGAATGTGCTCCACTGGTCTAAGGCAGAAGCTCATTCAGGGCCTAACCGAGACATGTCGGACGGTGAAGATTGGTACGACAAGGAGGAATGGGGCCTCACAGAAGACCTCAAAAAGGGGCAGGACGAAGAAGAAGAGGATGTCCAGACAACGGGTAAAAAGACAAGAAACCGACGACAGTAGTTGCTGATTTCTTTGTGTTATTAATGGATGATAATGACTGATTTGTTGGGGCTTTTCCCTTGGGCGTTTCAAGGCTGGCGTTTAGAACATACCACGAGACAGCCTTTGTTGTCACCCGCGAGAAGGAGAGTGCATTGTTCCTATATCGATAGATATGAATATTGAAACATTTAGTTGGTGATACCGATAAAACTAGACGCCGAACGTAGTTGTTTGTTTCTTTGTTCTCGTGGTGAGTGAGCTAGTGAGGCATGCTTTCTCTCGGCATAGGTTGAATTCGGCAGATTAGGTAGGTTACTTACCTTGATTTCCTCTGCTGCAGGGATCCATTCTTTCCATCATTCCGCTGTGGATGGTGGATCAACCCTCAACCAAACTCCAGGGCTTCTCCAGTTGACCCTCTCCTGTAGTTTCGGGGCCGTAGACTCCACTAATTCCGGGTTTCCCTTCATTATGACGCGGGCCCGTATCTCCCCTCTTCCGCGTTCCACTCTCTTCCATGTGACAGCTATAGGAAAGCACCTGGGGAGGTACCCTAGCTCTCAAAGCTCTTGTCTCTTTCTCTCTTCTTGTTTCAATTCTTATTTTCTACATTATCTCTTTCAATATCTCAACAATTATTCTCAGAACAAAAGAGTTGATTACCTGCTCTTGTCTTTGACTTTCTGCTCAGTGACTCTTGCGTGAACTTGTTACGTCAGTGATCACAACTTTCGCCATTACCTCACTTTACGCTTTGTTACCTGTTGATTAGCTGTCATCATGGCTCTTGGTGTAAAAGACTTCATCGACTATGTCGACTATGACAAGCAGAGCTTGTACAGTAAGTCTTTGTCAACTGACTTGAAGTTTCCTAATGACTTCTAAATCTGACCTGATTTCTCTGCTTCTTCCAGTTTCTGCTGCCTCTATCGCCTTTAACCCTCTCTTCTGGAAGTTAGTTGCCCAGCCCCATTGTGATCACCTCCCATTACTAACTTGTTCCTCTCAAGCATCGTCGCCCGTCAAGGTATGCAGAAGCTTACAACTATACAATCTATCGTCGACTAACACTGCCATTGAAAGAATATCACAACAAACTCCTGACAAAGATCTTTGGTGGCAACTCCCAGATCGCCTGCTATGCTCTCGCCATCACCATTTTCTCTCTCGGTATGGTTCGCGACTTCATATTCAAGACTGCCATCGCCGAACAGCCCACTCATCCTGCCCTTGCTACCGACTTCATCCAGGCTGCCGCCGTTGCTCTCTTTGTCGTTGGTAACGTCCTGGTCGTCTCTTCAACTTGGCGACTTGGCATTACTGGCACGTTCCTCGGTGACTACTTTGGCATTCTCATGGACGAGATGGTGACTGGCTTTCCCTTCAACGTGACCGGTTCTCCCATGTACACTGGCTCTACTTGCAGCTTTCTCGGAACCGCTATGTGGTATGGCAAGCCCGCTGGCATCCTGCTTACTCTCTGGGTTCACTTTGTCTATAAGATCGCCCTACAATATGAGGACCCCTTTACCTCGGAGATCTACGCCAAGCGTGAGCGTGAGCGTGCTGCCGGGAAGAAGTCGAACTGAGCTCCTCAAACCAGTCTGTACTCTTGCAGGTGAACAGAAATTTAGAGTGACAAGACGATATACAAATGCAGCTCGAACCTCATGAAAGGCTCGCGAACCGAAGGAGGCTACGATACAACTCCATCTTGCCAAGCAGTGCACAATATACATCAGGTTGGCACAGAAAGCTACGCCTTTCAACAGGCCAGGTGCCTCTCAACAGGCCTAAGGAGTTTTCGGATACAAACATACAGATACCACGCCTTTACCGACACAATACAGTCGACAGGCACAAGAAATTACATTCGATTAAAGCTCAATCTTAGAATTAACTGAACATTTGCCGACAAGGCCTTCCATACACGAGAAATCTCTTCTCTTAATTCTTTCCTGAGTATATCATCTTCGAACTCTGCTTGCCTTGCTATGTCTCTATGTATATACACAGTCCTCAATTTGGCATGCTGAATCTCATGATGGTTGTCTCTTGACTTGCCTTCAAGATAAAAGAGATCACATAAAAATATTTCGTTTTCACACAGGTGCTCTACTTATATCGAGGTTTAAAGGGCAAATAATCTTAACATGATGTCTTGCCAGAACTCAAAGGCGCAAAAGCAGTTTCAAGTAAGATACGTGGTGATATCAGGGCACGCCTTGCACTGGATCTGAAGGTCATTTACCTCATCTAGTCATTCCTCATAAGTTGATTTGGGAATCTACTCTACAATCCAGCAGCCCTGCAAAATAATCTCAACAGGCTGTACTCTTTTCTAATCCACACCTTATACCCCGTCGATATACATTCAGTTTCCTTTGTCAACGCCAACTCCATTTCTCTGGTATTCGCTCATCTATGTCTCAGAGGGCTTGTTGTCGGGAAGAAGATCAACGGCAGAAGCCTCAACGGGCTTCTCCTCGGCGGATGCCTCACCAGTCTTCTCGGCTTGACGAAGGGCGAGCTTCTTTTGCTTCTTCTTGTCCTTAGCAGCCTTCTTAGCCGCAGCCTTCTCTGCTTCAAGAGCCTTTTGCTTTCGGATCTCCTCACCACCAAAAGCTTCACGCCACTCATCAAGCTTGGATGCGGGGATTTGTGTGAATAGGAGCTTGGGCTCGCCAATCTTCTGACCAGGCTTGACAAGGTCGCCAGTCCATGTCTCGGGAATGGAGACCAGACCAGGGCTACCAATCTGCTCCAGAATAGCCTCGGAAGTCGAGGGCATGTAGGGGTGAACGATGCTAGCGAGGAGCTGTAGGTGGTTGATGCCGAGACCGATAACAGCGGCGCAGCGGTCAGGCTCGTCAGCAAGAAGCTGATTGTTCAGCTTGCTGTCTTGCAAAAGCTTGTTGCCTAGGGCGGAGATGTGCATAACAGAGGCGAGACCAGCACGAAGCTTGATAGCATCGAACTGAGCGATGAAGGTCTTGAGAGCCTCGTTGACCTCCTTCTTGTGCTCTTCCAGGCGCTCGTCAGTATACTTGGTGTAGTCTGGCACGACACCATCCAACTTGGCCTGGGTAAACTTGAGGATTCTCTGGTTCAGGTTACCAAGGTTCTTGAGGAGATCGTTGTTGTTGCAGTCAATAAACTCCTGCCACTTGAACTCAGAGTCGGCGGATTCAGGTCGTCTTGAGAGAAGGTAGTATCGCCAGACATCAGGGTCAACGCCAGTTTCCTTGGCAGTGTTTCCAAATACACCGACACCACGAGACTTGCTGAACTTTCCACCTTCGTAGTTGAGGTATTCAGTCGTTGACATCTTGTGAACCTTGGTCCAGTTTTCACCTGTTCCAAGCTGAGAGGCAGGGAAGATGATAGTGTGGAATCTAAGAAATGGTCAGTACTCTAAATGCATGTCTTTACATTGGTGGGTTTCACTTACGGCACATTGTCTTTACCCATAAACTGGTAAAGCTTGACGTTTTCAGGGTTCTTCCACCACTTTTCCCAGTTCGTACCATCCAAGTTGTCGCCATCAACCAAGTTCTTGGTGATGGAAACGTAGCCAATGCAAGCATCGAACCAAACGTAGAACACCTTCTCAGCATATTCTTCGTTGCTTAGACCCTCGAGATCTTTGGGGATTGGAACACCCCACTTGAGATCTCGGGTGATACCACGGGGAAGAAGTCCCTTGTCGATCCATGACTGGGTAATAGAAATACAGTTTGCGCTCCAGTCTCCCTCCTTGCTGCTCCGATGGAACCAGGGAACGAGAAGGTCCTTAACTGCATCTAGACGGAGGAAGAGGTGCTTCGTCTTGCGCTTCTCTGGGGTGCTACCATCAACCTTGCAGCGGGGGTTGATCAAGAAACCAGTAGCCTTAGCCTCGACATGGTCATCCTCGGAGGTGCTAGGCTCGCGCTCAGGCTCAAAGGGGTCAAGAAGACCACCACAGGCATCACATTGATCTCCACGAGCTCCTAGGTCATGGCAAATGCTGCATTCACCCTCGACAAAACGATCTGCGAGGAACTTGCCATGGGCAGGATCGGTGCAGAAGGGCTGAGTGGTCTCGCGCTCTTCAATGTATCCATTCTTCCAGAGCTCCTTAAAAATCTGTTGCACAATCTGTGTTTGTTGTTGGGTAGGTGTTCGGCCGAAGATGTCGAAGTCAATTCGGAACCAGTCGTAGACTCCCTTGTGAAGGGCGTGATACTTGGCGCAAAGGTCGGCGGGTGAAAGACCTTCCTCGAGGGCCTTTGTCTCGGTAGCGGTACCGTACTCGTCCGAACCACAAACGTAGATCGTGTTGTATCCTCGGGCTCTGCAGTAACGAGCAAACACGTCGGCAGAGAGGACACTGCCAATGATGTTACCCAGGTGGGGGATGTTGTTGACGTAGGGAAGAGCGCTGGTGATTAGAATGTTGCGCTTACCCTCTTGAGGCAAAATGGGTGATTTTGAAGCCATTCTCGGCGATCTGATATATCAACCACACAACAGATGCTTGCGATAGTTGATGGAAGATTTGATTTTGGTTGATGGTTGGTGTTTGTGAGTCACAAAGCTGCGATAACGCCTTTGACAGTCAAAATTCGTAGCTGAGGTGCGATGGCGGGGGCGGGGTGATTAGAGAAGCACCTGAGCTGGAGGGGCCAAGAGTTTGGTGGTCTAGGGTAATTCGAGTCGGCGGGTTCCGAGTCGTCAGTATTCAGTAGATGCGTGCAGGTGCTTTTCCAATAAAGATGGTGTATACTTTTATAAAAAAGTATAGGTAGTTTCTGACTGACTCATCCTTGGATATACATAGGTATTCATAAAGAAAACTCGATGATCAACAGTCAACTTTGTAGAAACTGATGTCCTTATTCGTAGCCATTCAACGAGCACGCTGCGCCTACCTATTCTAAGAATCTCAAACCTTGGTATGATATAACTCCATAAGGCGTGTGCAATATTAGGTATGATATACTGCTTGTCCTCAGAGCTACCTAAGTTAGTACGTAGGCAATTTACAAATCTAATTTGCTACCTATGGGCCTTCGGAGGTCACTTTTAGTCTATTACGTCTATAAGAGTTGAGGCAAGATGCTGTGTTATGATATTGCTATTAATGTTTGCAAAGCTTCAAGATAACTTCGTCATTGAGTTAGAATTTGTGTAATTGTAAGCTTATCTCCATGGTAACACCCAGGTCATACATGTATCAAGCCTTGCTCGATGCCCATCATGCAGAAATCTGTAACAAAGTGACACCATAATAACAAAGAACCTATCACGAAATGTAGAGTCCCTTTACCTCGCCTGGATTGCCCATTACCAACGATCCTTCATAAGTTTGACATTCGTTTCATACCTTACTTATCACAAAACCTTGCAACTCTAATTAGATCTGAAAATGACCCTTTTCGGCTAATGGTTCTTGACAGGTGACGACAAGGCCCCGCCAAAACTGGGAAGGAGGCCCCGCGTCACGGCCCGCTACCATGGAAGCAACAAACAGCAACCCCACCATACCTTACCTGGCCACGGCAGGAACGATATGTGCGCCTGACTTACTTAAGTCGACTTACCATTAACTATCTCTTTGTTGCAAAGAATCTCTATTCTCCTCGAGATCTCTATTTCCCATATGCTTCTGCAGCGCAACAGCCTATAGACTGTACTGTGTCGTTCCACTCTTGACCAACCCCGCATTCCTTGGTCTATCACCATCCATCACGCACTTGGAGCTCTTGGGAGCTATCGCAGTGGCCCGAGATAGCATCATCTTAGCGATCAAAGACCGATATCGCACAGCTTTGAATCCAACAAGAAGGACATCAGAAACATAAATATATAGCCCATCATGAGCATGTTTCAGTCGGTAAGTCTACTCCATCCAGTTCTTATATACATGCAGATCTCGCTCGTTCAGACGTTCATTATTTAGCAACTCCCATGAGCTATTTATATACAGTTGGACTGCTTCTAACCACTACATCTTATCTCACTAACAACTCTCTTAGAAGAAACCTTTCTCAGCTGTGACTGTCACCGTCGAGAACCTCACATCGGAGTCTTATGAGGAGGAAGATCTCAGTGGTATCCCCGAACTTGTCGAGGTCATCACATTACAAGCTACTGGTCCAAGCGAAGCAGCTCGAGCTATTCGAAAGAAGCTCAAATACGGAAATGTCCATCGCCAGATTCGTGCTTTAGTTCTCCTTGACGGCCTCATCCAAAATGCGGGTGAAAGGTTCCAGCGAACCTTTGTTGACGAGCCTTTGCTTGAGCGTCTGCGTGTTTGTGGTACGTCTGACCTATCTGATGTCGCCGTGAGGAACAAATGCAGAGAGCTCTTCCGATCTTGGTCGCAATATGCCGGGAAGCCAGGACTGGACAGCCTCGCGCGGCTTCACAAGGTGAGACAAGGCTCCTCAGAGTTTCTAAACCGAAATGCTTATTGTCGTAGGAATTGCCCAAGAGGAAGCAAGCTGTCACGCAAGAGAGATCCAGAGTTCTCAGAGAAACAGAGGAGAATCCCTTTGTCGACGATGAACAAGAGGCTGCAGCAAAGGCTGCCCGTGAAGCACGGAACGCTCCAGGCCCGTCTGGGCCGACATTCGGTCACAGTTCTACCAAGTCTTCATCCGGTCCCGGTACCTTCTTCGGTGGTTCTAAAGACAAGAAGAAAGAAAAAGAGAAGGACAAGGTCAAGGGGAAACGAAAACCCTTCAACCTCGAGGCCGAAAAGGAACAGATGAAGTCTGTTATCGCCGATTCATCCATTGCAGCTACAAACTTGATGAATGCGCTTCAAAGCATTAACCGTGAAGTTGAGCGCATTTCAGAAAATCAGACTGCCGTGGAGCGATTTGAAGCCTGTAAGCTTCTTCGACGAAAAGTACTCCGCTATGTAAGTCATTATTTTGTCTTTTGAGAGACTGATGAAACTAAAACCTAAACAGATCCATCATGTTGAGGAAGAGCAGTGGTTGGGCGGATTACTCCACGCCAACGATGAACTGGTCCATGCTCTCATGTCGTTCGAACAGTTCGATCGTTCAATTGATGCGGACAGTGACTCGGATGATGAACTTGCTGAGCAGGCCCATTTATACCGAAGTATGTATTGACATGGATTTTGCCTAGAACCTAGCTAACTCCTCGCAGTGGCCACACTCAAGGGCAAAGAGGCTATGGCCAAGACTTCCGCACAATCGCCAACTGGCTCACAGCCTCCGGACCTGTCTGAGTTGAGCATCTCACATTCTCCCGCGCATTCAGCCCCTCCTCGGCCCCCTCCCATGTCCAAGCCATACTCAAATCCGCCTCCTCAGCCTCCAAGACCAGCTGCAGCTCCTGTTGCAACCGCACAGGAAGAAGAAGACGAGGATGATCCGTTCGGGGATTCCCATGCACTCGACACACCTACCCATGAACGTGATCAGCCTAGGTGGTGAGGATTCGATGTGCGGATCAAATACCAGCAAGCAAATAGTTCAAGGCAGACATGTAGTCGTTTTGGAAGCCAAGCACAATACAAATGCCATTTAACCAATTTCACTATCTACATTCCCTTTTGTAAGCCGTTTCTACATTTCGTGAACGGTCACATTTGGTGTACACAAACCAAGCCTTATGCTATTCGGAATAGCAGTCAATGATGAGTATATAGGGTAGGTTCTTTGCCTCCCAGGCAACAACTATGTCAAGTCCAAACTCAATGTCAAATATGAGCTCGAGCCTGGAATGGGTTTAATTGTCGCCATATATGATTTTTGAGCTGATCTAAGTGTTCATGGAAAGTGCTTTATGGAGCATCGCTTCTAGAAAAGAATTTACAAAGATTGAGAGCGATAACCTATTTTCCCATATTGGTATATTAGTATACATATCAGATATGAACGAATCAATATACATGCTCAATTAAGTTCAGAAACGGCGTGCCTAATTTGAATCTTATTTCCTAAGCGATTTAAGCGCCGAAAAGTTCTTGTCCTCAAGTTGACCGGTCTAAATGCTCCATTGACATCAAGTCGCTCAACTTTCTATAAGTGGATGTAAGAAATCATTTCAGCCCAACTACCGATGTCTACTGCAAGAATCTCACAGAATCGCGGGTCTTATCGCCCCGAGAACTTCCAGACCGCTTGGTATCAGTACGTGGTCTGATACGGCGTGTCGTACTGCACACACTGCACACTCCCCGGATATGCAACTCGTGCAGCCAGGATGCATGGATGCGGAGTGCAGGACAGACCGTTAATCTCCACGATGCAAGCAATAAGATGCAATCGACAATCTTTTGTTGCCTGCCGGATCTTGCGGTCAGCAAAGCAAATCCCAATCCAAGGATCTGTTCGGCAGAACACCATCGCCCAACGGGAGAGACAATCGAATGGGAAAAAGCAAAAGAAAGGTAAACAGTTCGAGAAGACCTTGCAGATCTGACACAGACAACAGACGGGCCGTCTTTTGACAGTTTCGTTTAATTGCTGATGTTGATCTGCGCGCAACCTGTCATGATCCTTACCGCACTTTGAGCCTTGCGTTAGATGGCATACGAGAAAAAGCAACGACGAGTCGTGGATGCAGATCTACTACGCGTGTTAAAGATTGCCGGGATCGTGGCGGGTCTTGTTTGCTGGACATTAATCCATATGGCGGTATAAGCTTACATATTTACATTTTTATTCAAACGAGATAGTATCGAGTGACTATGATTATGAATTGAGTACCAGATCCAATGTACATCGAAATGGCGCGTTCCTGAACAGCTGGCCGAAGCTTTCTTGATCGACATATCCGTCTCGCTTGGAAACAGGGCAGCTCGACTTTCGATTCACGGATCTCAAGGAAGCCTTGGTAGGGTGCATCGGTCCAGTGGTCTTCCCACCCAGCATGGTCCGCTTGCCAACAAAGCCAGCTTGGTTGCTCATCATGCCAGGACCAGGCCATTTTGATGGTTGTCGTCCATGTATGTTGCTAACCCCTGGTAGTACGGTCAAGCTCCGGGCTGGTTCTCGTTCTGGTTATGGTTCTGGCTCACCCAGCAGTCTCAGCTTGACTTGATTTGAGCATAAAGGAACGGTGACAGGTTGAGACGGACTGTTTGGCACCATAAATGCGGGAACGCGCAGGCATGCGTCCGTCCTCAAACCGCGTCGACGGCAATCTCAGCCCGGGCCACCAGATGAGTCCACCCACTCGTGGAGTCTACCATACCTTATGCAGAGTAATTGAAAAGGCTGCAAGGAAATTACAAACAGCAGCAGCCCCAACAACACAAGTCCACATGATCAAGGACCTTGTTGTGTCGATAAAATTGGCAGCCTTAGATTATCGCACGCTGTCAAAGCAGTCCCCACCTCACCGGAGGTTAGTGCAAAGTGAGTGGTATCAGTCATTGTGACCAAGGTGATGAGTGAGTTAGTGGGTAGTATACGAAAGAAGAAGGGAAAGACATTTTGTTTATCCCGCATTTCTAGCGTCGTATCCGGGGAACATGATGAAAGGGAACTAATGTTAATCACCACAGAAGCAAACGTCCTGTAGACACATAAAGTAACTTAATGACATCGAATAACCCTCGTGGCAGCCATGGGCCATAGACACCCTTGTATGTATTGGTCCTGAACGGGTGGTGGCGTGGGGAGGGGAAAACTCGACACCTGCATTTCAGCCCTGGAAGAATTGACCGACCATCCCACGTCACCTCACCGTTCAAGGCATTGGCCTCCACTGCTCCACTGCTTCTGGAAGCCTTCCATTATTTGTTTCATCGTCTGCGAGTGAGAGCACGTTCCTGAGGTTAGGACTTGTGCATTTCAGGGTCCACCCCAGAACGACGCAGGACAGCGGCCGGACTCCCGGTTGGCCCTGATGATACAAAGATGGAGCAGAGCGCAAGGTGAAATCCATGCGCTGTGAGAGAACACTCGATAAGGGAGTTGATGCGGTATGCTCACGTAGAAGGACAATTCTGTGTTACTATCAACAAGCCAGTCTTTCGGTTCCTGAGGAGGAACCTGGGACAAGGACCATGTCTCAAATTTAATTCAGAGTGCATTTGCATTTGCGCTACGTCCAAGGCCCCAGCTGTTGGTTGCTGGGTTTATTCTTTTGCGAACGCGGTGAAATGTCGATCACGGGGGAGTTCGCTCGCACAACCAACCGCCCCACGACCCAAGTTTAAAGCCGAGTCATTGCACAATTGACCGCTCTGTGACATGAAAAGCTTTGATAAGATCGACGAAGGGCGTTGTAATGGATTTTTCGGCACCCGAAAAGTTGTGATAGTCCTCGGCCATATGCGATAGAAAAAGAATCACGAGTTAGGTGGCACAAAACATCGGACGCAAGTCCATATTGAAAACTACCTAAATCTTACCTAAATTCATATATAATTTTAGTTATTCTTTAACAGATATTAGCTCTTTAAGCCCTACATTATCTCCCGTGTCTGAAAGACGTTATGATGTGTTTCTGATTCTCTCAAACGAGACGGGACCCGACCTTATCTCTTTCACTTTTCGGATAAGGGTCTTCTGAAACAGCGCTTTCTTTAACCATAACAAGAAAGAATTCCTCATCACAGGCGCAAAGAAGCGCCTGGATATGCATGACCCTTTGATGCAGAAAGTCATGATACTTGAAATAAACTTGATAAGGCCTGCCTGCGCTAAGGCGGGGAATATAATGTCAAACTGTTTCATCTCTGCTTCGAGTCTGACAAGGTCAAAGTCCGAGCACAAACCCAAAAAGAAGCACTCTCTGTTGCCAAGCCTTCTGAATTTGAGACACTAAAGGCACCAGCCCTTTTTGGGGGGTCGGTGCATCGCCTTCACCGAAACTGGCGTACGGCTGGCGGGACGAACGGACTGGAATGAAGTCACTGCTCGCCTCCCGCTTCAGCTCTTCTCAACTGCTAATAAGAAACACAAACGAAGCTTTCTTCTTGCAAAAGAGGGGTGTGCTTGCGAAGCTGTTTTGGAGCCTCAACGGGCGGTACGTGCACATTGTTTCTAGAAGAGTTCTATGAATTAGCTGCAAGGTTGGTGGGTTGGTGAGACATAGTCGAGCGACTGAGCAAGCAAAGGAGCGTTGAGATTGGACACTCCAGTCAAGACGTATGGAAACTAGACTTCCTTCGCCTACTATTGCCAGGTTCTTCTTTGTTCGAGGACTTGTTGGTTTGTCGTTGAGTTGATCAGGCCAACAGCTGAGGATGTGGGAAGCCCAAGCGGGACATTCGTAAAACCTAACCAAGGAAAATTGCTCGAGACTGAAGAACGCTGTGAGCGTCGCGGGATGTTTGAGTGATTTGTCAACTCTTTGCCTTCATGATCGTAAGATATGTTGATAAAAGGCCTCACCTAATTGTTTTCTGCAGACTCCAATAAGCAGACTGTTAATCAAGAAACCCCGCGCCGGCACGGACAAGATTTCCCCGACCAGTAAGGACAAGTTCTGTTTTTCTCTGCAGGGTGGCACAAAAGCCTGAAGCAAGTCAAGTGTGTATCGAAGTGAATGAGAAGTCAAGGTAATGGGAGCCGAGCCGGAGCCGCAACCTCTGTTATGCCTTGGTACCTAACATATACTACAGCTTTGAGTGATTTTCTGGCTTCCCTTTCATCAATGTTCCTGGTAAATAGTCATTAAGTGTTTTGTCGATCCGTATGGTTGAGGTTGTTTGCAACGCTGTTGTATGTATCGGGTAGCCTACTGTCCTGTCAGTCTGTTTCCGATATGCACTAGTCCATGGTTAGGGGTCTATCATCGAACAACCCAATACCAGTCCATTAAACATACTATGTACATACCTACTTCAGCCATCTCATACTCCATTCCCGCAATAGCGCTTTTTCGCGGATAGTGCGCCATGGCTGCTGCACTCTAATCAACCTTCATCATTAACTGACTCAATTTCTAGAAAGCCGTCAGAACAAATGGAAATGATCCATGCGCCTGCAGCACGGGGAATGAAGATGGGGTCCCGGGAGCATGGGGCCAGGGCCAGGGTTGGGTCAAGGTGAGCATGGACAGCCAAGTAGTCTTACGTATGAGATAGACACACGAGACCACCATCTGCTATGTAGAGTAAGAGGAAAGATTGGTAAATGAGGGTGGGAAGACTTGAGTGGGGTTAAGACACAGAAGCAGTTAGAAGGATAGATATTGCGGAGGTGAAAAGAGGTATATCTTTACTACAGGGAACCAGTTTGCCAAGGTTAGGAAGGTTTATCTCATGCATATGGAATACCTAAGGAAAGGAGGGGTGAGGCATTGGGAGGTGGGATGGATGCATAGGTTGGGACTCGGAATGAGAATTATTAGCCATGGAAGAAGGAAAAGAAGCTCAATAGAAGGAGGGTTAGGATGTTAGGATGGGCGCAACGCTACGCTCGGATACCCAGACTTTGCATTGTCACACCGGCGCTAGATCCGCCTCTGCATTACCATTGTTCCAGAAGGTTTCTCGAAACCTTCCTCGGTGAGCTAGCGTCATTTCCGAATGTGTTGATGCCCCGCCTCTAGTCATTGCTAGCCTCGAAAAAAAGCCAACCAGAGTTTAGCAGCTGAAGAAATCCCTGTCGAGTTTGATTTTCATGTCTATTAGCCTCCTCCAATTCCAGCTTCATATTTTTCGCCTGATGATACACGATGCACCCCTTTCCCATCTCACTCAACATCATCACACACTCAGCCACTCAGTCACTCACTCAGCAGCGTCATGGTGGATCTTGCCCTACATTTGGCATCAGGCTATCTCTTTTAGTATCTTTGTTTTTAATTGTCGACTGGTATATGCGCCTGCACCTCCATCTCGCTCGCGGTACCTGCGGGGATAATTAACTAACTGACGGCGACTACTGCATCGAACAGCCATAGCACCCAAGCTAGAGCAGCCAAGGCGGTGTAGGATCTTCTTTGTCTTCTCGAAGGCAAGCGGATCATGATGAAGCCCTCAACATCCTAACTAAGGGCTGTCAGGTACTGATGAATTAGTCCCACCTCAGCCCACCACATAAAGCACTGCTATCACACAGTGTGCAGGGTTGCTGACTCCAACGTCAAGGGGACCACCCAAGCCACTCGCTTCATATCCGATTGGGTAGTCGTATCTGGGACAACCTCTGACCAGGAGCAGCAAACATCCCACATCCCATGAGCGACAGACTCATGCGCATGGCATGCATTAACAACCTAATTAAGCCACGTACTATTATGGCAGGGAAAGAATTGACAACGCCTCAGTTGAACTACTATCAAGACATAGTGGGTGCATCATACTGTTGAATGCTAATCCAGGGGAACTCTTTGTTTAAAACAGTCGATGGAGCGAGTTATCCGTCCACTAGCCTCAAGTTCTCGAGACCATCCAACCAAGAACAAAGAGAAACCATGACAAGGCTATTGACTAACATGCCCAGGTGACCAAATATTGAGATTGCATCATGTTCAAGTCCACAACAGATTCAGGCAACGCTTCATCAAGCGTCGAGCGGTCCTGAATCGCTCTCACCGAAATTCAGAATACGCATGGCTGGAGATTAATTAGCGTCAACCAGCAACCCAGATCTTATTGTCGCCTATGGCGCAGAAAACGTTTGCCAAAAGAATGCTGCCATGGGAGAGGTGGATTCCTGGGTGAGGCAAGCCACATCAGGGGACGATGAGAAGGCGACACCGCCTTTGAATAGGATGGGCCAGGGGAGCACGGACATTGAACGCTTCTGGAAGCCGGCGAGATCTGCCATTCAGGACAGCTACCGCCTCGTCTGTCCTGAGCCCAACATCAGCTCTGCTTTGGTCCTCGCCCAAATTGACGGGACCCGTTTGAACCCCCCTGGAAATAGACCTGGGTTGTTTGAGGGGCGCACACGCCATGTCAACCCTGCAGGGTACAGGGAAGATTCATGACGTCGGCGCTGGTCAGTAGGGGTAAGCAGGGGAGAGTGATGTGTTGGACATTGATTAGGAACAGGGGATGGGATTTGGGGTTGAACATCAAACAACGGGAGTTAGGTCAGAGAGAGGCCTGTTCACGATCCCGAGTGAGAAACAGGACCAGAGGCCAGAAACAATTGGCAGTCGGCATGCTCGGTATAGTTGAAGCAAGCAAACGTACTTGATACATGCTTACACAAACCCTGCTCGCCGAGCCCGCGTCTTTCATGATAATTCCGTTGTTTGGACAGACGAGTAGGCGAAAAGGGAGGTGATGGGGCGTCCACTCGCAACTCACGAAGACACGGCATGATATGTTGGCGGCCCAAAGGCATAATAATGCAGGAGGAGAAACGAACGATACGATCGACGTCTGAGGATCACTCCAGCTGACAAGGATTGGCCTGTATGCGAGATGTTCTTTCACTCAGCAACGATCCCGATTATTCACGTCAGATGAGGAGGACTGCAGCCTGGTTCCAATCAGCGTCGTGTAACGGCTGCGAGCTGTAAGATGCTATTCAGGGACATTTCCAAGCCAGTCATTGAGTGACTATTGGACTGTTATGGGCAGTTGTGGTTGGGTGAGGCGTCGCCTCGGCCAGGGAATGCCCTGTAAATGTGCACTGTACGTATGCACTGTATTCCTGTCCATGGTGTTCATTGGGGACGGGAGATTTCCAATTTGTGCATCGTAAAGTTGCAGTACACAGAACGGGAACTATCTGTTCCGAAGGGTCAGGCACCCTTTCGTTTGGATGCTTGTCCAGTGGAGGGAGGGTTTTGTTTCTTTTTGCCTCGCTCCCAGATCTCTGGGAAGTGATTATTAATGAAGCAGAAAGATATCACCTACATAACTTGCATGCCTGCTAAAAAAGTATCTGTCTACCTAGGTACATTATTTAAAGTATGGTTGATTTGGAGTGTCTTTGAGCTAGGCGTGCAACGGTGTTTCATGTAGGCTATCAAGTGAGAATGACGCCACGAGCAATGTTTCTAGGGCGAAACTGAGGTTCTTGTCTTCATTCTCTGTGACGCCTACTGCATGCCTATCCCAGCTTATGTAAAGGTACAGATACTCTTTTAGTACTGGACTCAGCTGTTCGCCTTATTGTGCTAGCCAAGGTAAATTTAACAGTGAGCCTTTTAGTGCAGTCAGTGCGAGTTCTTCGGCCCTGTCCTTGGGTTCTCAGCTGCTCGTGCGTGTGTCCCTTCAATTTACAGCTCCTCCACTGTCGCAGGTCGTCGATCCCTCGATTACTTCTTCCCGACACGTCGTGTCGCGTCCTCGAGGTCCTGCCAACCCCCGTCCTGTGCTTCGATCCATGTCACCTCGCGGCGTTCTTTGCGAGATCTGGCGCACAGAGCAAACCAAACCCGCGAGATCCAGTTCAAACGAAACCCTCGACGGACGGCACTCGGGTAATATTTTATAAAAAGAAAAGAAAGAAAACAAAGATGGGAAGAGGATTGACAACCATACTAATTGAGGTCAAAAAAGAAACACATCTCACATACTGTACATACATCTGGAAGCATGTATGCATCACTCTGATTATTTAGATTATCTCGATTTCCTTTGTTCTGAAATTCCAACAGCCCAAATTACCAAGACATCCATGATTTCTTGTGCATACCTAGGTTGCCTGACTTACA
The DNA here is from genome assembly GCA_012977745.1 of Fusarium anguioides. Classification (NCBI taxonomy): domain Eukaryota; kingdom Fungi; phylum Ascomycota; class Sordariomycetes; order Hypocreales; family Nectriaceae; genus Fusarium; species Fusarium anguioides. Next base: position 7,342 of record JAALXK010000268.1, on the reverse strand, counting down.
CCTGCACTACTGTTTCTGTTTATCCCACCCATCTCTCACTGATTCTATTTCTGGCTCCTTTCTTGACTCTAGCTCAGGGCAAGTCTGAGAGTATTTTGGCTATGTTTTATTCTTATTTCCCTAATCCCTGTCTCTGCCCTATCACTCTCTATGCGATGCGGTACACGCGCTTTACTATGTATAACTGGACTGAAGCGTAGGGTTGGCCGCTGTAATGAGTCTGAGTCTGAGTCTGTCTGTGTGGTGCTCTCCATTCCCGCTACCGCTATTCACGCCCGCTCTCAAGTCAGGTCCGTCACCCTTGTCACCCTACTAGCAATCCCTGCTCGGGAGTGCACCGTAATATTATTGAATAGACGCCCCCCTTCCACTAAATCCCCCCCAAAAGAATCCACTTTCACTTCTCCTTCACACTCCCACTTTCAAATCCCGGAGCTGCCTTTGCCTTTGCCTGCCAGTGCCTGCCTTGTCACGTCCCGCCATAGGGACCCATCCTGGAACCTGACATAAAGACTTGGCCCCTACCTGGCCCTCGATCATCGCATCGACTCCTTTGGTCTATTTTATCTATCTCCCGTTTCCCGTCTCTCGCTGTCTTGTGTTGTATTCCACACTCGATACGTCCTGGCGATTGATATCACACTCTGTCTTTCAATCTCAGCCCTTTAAAAACCATCATTCCTCCCCCCGGTTGACCCTTTTACGGTACCTGCGTCTAGACCACTGGCCTCCAGCTGTGAACAGACCACCTCCTGATCCCTTCTTTCATCGCATCGCGCCTGTGAACGACTGCACTACATCACATCAACATTGCCTGTTGCATTTGAGTGTAAATCAAGTCCTAGAATTTGAGAAGAGTCTTTTTTGTTTTGACTTTTCTTCTTCTTCTCTTTTTTTTATTTTTATATTCATCTCTCGACCCCGACCGCCCGATCGACAGCGCATCACTTTGTGGAGGGTCTAGAAAAAAAATAACCATTTTTGCTCAATCCCTGCGGCATTCGGTTCTTCCACCTTACACCACCTTGCGCGTTTCGCCCTGGCACGTCACTTCGACTACGCTTCGCCTCAAAGAAATCGTGTCGCCGACTAAAAAAAAACAAAATCGACAACGTATACCTGTCGCCGGTCGACCTCGTTCCTCCCACCTCGCCCGATACCCACCGAAAAGCGGTCTGCAAGGTTTATCGTCCACTTCATCGGTGCGACTATACACGTAATTTGTTTGCATACAAACACGGAAAGGTGAGTCGCAAATTTGTCTTTCGGGCCCTGAATACTCGGTGGATCGTGGATATCGACGATATCATCTCTGGGGACGAGTGGTTGGACCTGAGGATGCCCTGGCATTCGCTTATCCAACTGCCGGTCCCTTCAGAGTGAGATTGCTGGTGTCGGCGCCTCGAGCGTCAAACATGCCCCCTACGATATGAAGACCAAGCCACTAACGATGCATCTTTACAGTCACCGTCAACTTGACCGCCTTCCTGCCGTGATCCGTCACTTGTGAGCGCCCTCGCACATCCTTCCCCAAACGCGCCACGTCTTCAGCTGGCATTTCACACCATATTGAAGATGAGCGGCATGCGATCACCAGCTCCTACGGAGGTTATGGACATCACCAACATGCTCAATAAGAAAGGTCAAATGCAACAACTTACTTCCGGTCTCCTCGATCACCATCAATACCAACATTCCTTCGTTAAGCACGAACCCGGTATGGAGCGATCAGCCTCTCCGCACGGCTCCGAGCACTCGCAGTACTCCAACCCTCACAGCATCGCACGAGCCTACCCATCGCCATCCACGATGCAAGCACCGATGCATATCCCAAACCCTATGCCTACCGCCATGGCCATGCCTGGCTATGATATGCCCAACATGGGCGGCATGCCTCATATGCATATGCAACAGATGGCTCAACAACCTCCTCCTCCTCCTCAGCAACCCATCAAGGCTTATCCTTGTAGCACTTGCGGCAAGGGATTCGCCCGACGAAGCGACCTTGCTCGTCACGGTAAGTAATCGACATCGAAAGATCTAGGGGCAATTCTAACATCAAACAGAGCGCATTCACAGCGGCGTCCGACCTCACGTCTGCGACTGGCCCGACTGCGGAAAGCAGTTCATTCAAAGATCTGCCTTGACTGTACATCAGCGTGTTCACACCGGCGAGAAGCCTCACCACTGCGAGACTTGCGCCAAGGTTAGTAACATAGTCATCACATCCTCCTTTCGTAACAGTTACTAACCCAACATAGCCCTTCAGCGACAGCAGCTCTCTCGCCCGGCACCGCAGGACACATTCCGGAAAGCGCCCCTACAAGTGCCCTTACGCTGATTGTCAGAAGACATTCACCCGCCGAACTACCCTCACCCGCCACCAAAACCACCACAGCGGGACTATTGAGGAGGCTGCTGTTGCGACGGCTGCCGCTCTTGCTGCGTCAAAGTCCAAGGGAATGTCGGCTCGATCTGAAAGTGATCACATGTCCAACCACGGCTCTCCCTTGACGACCCCGTCGCCCAGCCAGCGCACGATGTCCATGTCTCCCAGTATCGATCTCTCTGGCAACAACAGCATCCCTCGTCACCCTGGCGACTTCCAGTATCTGCAGCAGAATGGTTCTCTGCCTATGCACATGCGCGTTGGAAGCCCTACGTCCACCTCCTCTGGTGGCTATAACATGATGCGACCTACCTCGCACCCTACCAGCTATGGTCCTCCTCCTACTCTGGAGCCTAACCTGGATAACAGTCAGGGTACCCCCAGCAGCAACGGTGGCAGCCCTCACATGGCCAACGCTGGCTGGCAGTCTCCTTCCCACATGGCTTCGCCATCGCAGAACAACGCCAGCTACGTCTATCCCGATCCTGTGGATGCGTACCCTACCAACCCTGCTATGAACCAGATGTACTATAATGCTGCTACCCATATGCGCCGCCCCCAAAGCGCCGAGCCTGGACTGGTTCACATGGCTTAGTTGAACCTTTCCAGATTTCAATGCTTGAGCCAAGCTTCGAGGCCATTTATCGCCTTGATCTAGAGCAAACTCGCTGATACCCTGTATTATTGAAGCTGTGTCCGATTCGGATATCAAGATTATGGCGGCGTTTAATTCCTTCTCGACTGGATTCCCACACTCCTACCCTCTACTCAAGCTTGCCACAGCTGATGGCTGGTTGTGGCTTGTCTTGATTTAATATCGATCTCCCCACAACACCCACCCACTACATCTACCGTCTAACACACGGACTCGCTCCTAGATGGAGCATGCTTTGGACGCTGACTTCTGCATTGCTTTTCGAGGGTTTTATGCTTTTATTGATTCCCCCTTTCTCGTACATTATGGATGTTTTTTTCATTTCCTTTATTCAAGTATCAAATAGACTAGCGGATGGGCAATGTTATGAACGACGGACAGGACATTGCATTTATCTGCATGACGCAAACATAGGAAGGGAGTTACACAGGAACATTTGCTTGCTTTTTCTTTTTCCTTTTTTCCTGAGCACATCAGAGGCAAAAAAGACAGCAGGCATCATGGGAAGCACAAGACGCTGGCTTGTTTGTGTATTTGTTATGTAGACTTGGACTTGAGGATTGGGAGCGAACACCATAGACTTGTGATTTGATGCGATGAATACTACTATTACACTTGACAAAAACGAATATCACCCTCGCTTGTGACTAGTTTCTGCTGTGACACCCAAGACTTGCTCTAGAACTTTATCTGTCGAGTGATATTTCAGTCAGAGAGTCAGCCAAAGCCGATGTCCTTCGGCAATTGACAGCTCAACTGATCTCTACCCCTCAATTGAGCCGCATGGTTAAGGATCTGGTGTTTCACTCGCACCATTTGATCGACAAATCAACCCCCGTCTAAATCTGTCCTGTCAAGCCCTTTAACCTACCATGACGTCCATCGCGTATAACAAGGCCACCACCAGTACGCGACTGACAAGCCCAACGACCAGTCTAGACTTTTTACAGACCATAAACGAGCTAAAAGTGCTGAAACCACGCCATTTTGAAATAAGAAAATTCAAGAGCTACTGTAAGTTAGTTAACCAAGGATGCGAGAGAGGAAGAGCCCCCCCTGTGTCTTAATTCCCGGTAGTGCGGACCCCCGCAGGCGGGTTGATTTATTGATTATTCATCCCAGACATATTCAATATTCAACGACAGGCCACGATGCGCGGGATCGATGCGTGCCTTTGCCAATCGGACAGGCTTTTCTGCAGACCGGACTGATTCTACTGGTTTCATGGCTGCTCTAATGGATGCTGTTTGGTTAAAGCGCTAGTCCTTGGAGTGTGAGATGTGAGAATTCAACAGATGGTTGAGTAGGAGGAGGAGGAGGAGGAGGAGGAGCTCCGTTCATATATATTTATTGAGAGAATGTGCTTGACAGGATCGCCAGTGGCTTTCTTGATACTTTGGACCTTGTTAAACGGCTTTTGGCTCAGGATACTACTAGTTTCGTTTCTTCTTTAACTTACTCTTGACAGCCCATACGGTTTAGCAACAAGCATTTCGCCTCGTCCTTTGTGTCTTATCTTCCTGTCCTCTTCCACAAAATGCTCATTGACATTGCCATCCACGGAGACATCCTCTGTCCATGGTGCTTCCTCCAGAAAAAGACCCTCGAAGAGGCCATGGAGCGCTATCAAGCACTCCACCCCGAAGTCGAATTCGACGTCACTTGGAAACCTTTCCTTCTATATCCCACATTGCGAAAGGGTATTTGCGCTTCTACCTACCCCATCTTGTCCACAACATACTAATTCTTCCAGGCGAAAAACGTGGTCTCTATGAGAAGCTCATGTCACCAGAGAAGCTTCGCCTCTTCACCTCTCGTCTCCAGAAAACTGGCGCTCGGCACGGTATCTCGTTCTCTGTGACTGGCAACACTGGACCGTCACAGAAAGCACATCGACTCGTCGCTCTGGCACTGGAGAGCCGTGGAGCAAATGTCCAATCTGCTGTTCTGGACGCCCTGTTTCGAGGTCACTTCGAGCAGGGTGCTGACATTGCTGACCAGGCATGGTTGATGCATGTGGGAAGAACACAAGCTAAACTCGAAGACGATGCTATGAAAGCGGCACTGTCGGGACCTGAACCAGGCCAGATACTCGAGGAAGAGGTCAGGAGTGCAGCGATAGGGGGCGTAGAAGCCGTACCATGCGTAACGGTGCAGAGAAGATTTCGAGTTGGAGGATACCAAGAGGTTGACATCTTCGAGAATCTGTTTGACAAGATACGGAGAGAAAATAGGTAAACAAATTAATTGGGTTAAATGCTGTGGTATGACAAGCCAATGGCTTAATAGAGATAGAATGCTTGTTATGGCAAAGGCGATAGGAGTCATTAGTATTTGAACAATGTTATTGGATTGATGATTTAAAACATGCCGCTGCCTTGTTCCCCTATCTACCGACGCTGTCCGTCTCGTAATTCCCTTATATTTTTTGTTGAACCACAATCTCGATAGGATACCATTATCGCCAAACGCCAAGTAAAATCAAATCAAATGATCCGCCTCGAGTCTCGAACTCGTCAACCCAACTCCCCAAATGAAAACGAACTGTAAGATGCATGGACTTTATCGTCGCATACCACTGTAGTCCTGCATAAGATGCGCCATGTGCACATTAGTCGCCTTGCCGATTCTGTTGCCCTTGCGTCGCTTCTGAACCTTAGGCTTGTTGGACTGTCCCTCCTTTGCCTTGCGCGGGTCTTCACTTGTGGGCTTTTGGCCGACACTGGTGAGTTTGCGGTGCATCTCGTCGAGAGGGGGCAATTGAACACGTTGCCACATGTTTTGGAACTCGGGCTGGACTTTGTGGTGTAGTGATGCATCGTTCGGCCACACATAGCGCGGGAGGTTATCTTTCTTGGTGCGCACTACTAGAATCTTGTGCTCGCGCTCAAGGGCTGATATTGTGTCTTCGCAGTCGGGCCAGCCGTCCTTGAGGTCCTTGACAGAGACACCTGAAGCGTCTGTCTTGGCTTGAAGATGGCCCAGAAGAGTGGTCGCGTTTTTGACTCCCGGGATAATAGGTCGGTGGGCATAAGAGCCTGTCTTCCAGGTTTGCTCGCTGAGACTCGCATCGGGCTTCCACTCCACACGGGGGTGGCCTCGCAGTCCTTCCGCCAGCTGTCGCTTGTGCTCATCGTCATAATTTCTCAAGCTGAGATGGTCGATGATCTCTGTGATGGTTTTTGTGTCGCCTTTCTTTTTCAGGTACTCGACAGCAAAGGTCATCTGAGTCTTGACCTCGGCACCGTAGCCCGTGAGCTGCGGCTGCGAATAGGGCACCTCGGGGGCAGCATCTCGTTTTCGTTTAGCAGTTGGAGTGTTTGGGTCGGAGGCTGCTGAGGGAGAAGGCGAAGGCGGGGCCAGCGATGGAACAGCGAGATTTGAGGCCTTGTTCGTGGATGGGTTTGAGATTTTTGTCGCGGCTGCTGAGAGAGTGCCCTTGAAGGCGTTTGCCTGCCTTTCCAGATACGAGGACATGGTGACTTGGGGAAAAGAATGAATTCTCTGCGGACGGAGGAGAGAGATCGAGAGGTTGCGCTGTACGTATAGGAAGTTGTTTTCAAGGAAAGACGGTTAGGGTGGACGGCGAAGAACAAAAGAATAAGGAAAAGAAGAGAATTGAGGGTGAGTGAGGTAAGCTTGAAGTTTAGATTGACGTTGATCCAGCGAGGCTGATATTCACGTTAGTGTGGCGCTAGGTACCATGACAGGGGTTACACCTGTTACCACCCGTACTGTTCAATTAGGCACAATGAGGCTCAATAGGTAAGGTAGGTAATAGGCGAGAGGAGTGATTAACAATCGGATAATAAGAATTGCTTGTCAGTGAAGAACTTCGGATGATCATTATACCCATGTTGAAAGAAAGCTAAACTCACTTGAGGAAGTTTAGAGCATTTCAGGAAGCACTTTGCCTTCTTTGTTAACTCATATTGATGAATTCTGAGAAAGTATATCCTTCAGCAGAGTTTCATAAATGAGGTCAAAGTTCTTATTTAGGATGACTCAGTGAAAGGCAAAGACAATACTTGATAACAATCACCGGAGACAAAGTTTACAAAGATGGTCATGACCGTGTCGTCGATTAAGACAGTGATATATATTTATTTGGCTCTAATGCCCCAATATTGTCATCTCCATTGTTGAATGCATATCCCGTCCCCGTACACAAGCAAACACCGTGCTCCATGGGTTTGGTCGATTCGTCTGATTACGCATGAGTCGCGCCTCAGAAAATGGGTCTCCTCTCCTTGCGCGCTTCGCCGTGATCCTTATCTTTTCGGTCGCACGTCCCGGTC
>JAALXK010000267.1:0-23414 GCA_012977745.1 Fusarium anguioides | reverse complement strand
CATCCACAAGCAGAATTAGAGACAACGATCAGCGTCCAATCAGTTAAGGCGCAGTGGCAGAGTGGTCTAATGCGATAGACTAGAAATCTATTCTCTTCGGAGGCGTCTGTTCGAATCAGGCCTGCGTCGGTGTTTTTTTCGATAAATTATTTGTATGATCATATCTTTTTGTCAATTTATTTTTTGGTCGCAAAAGTCTCATTACCACAACCCTCTTTGGTTGCCTATCTGGTCGCATGAGACTTTCACTGCTTACCTTTGATATTTCCTGGTTGTATTATATCTGCAATAGACAGTCAAGCTTTTAGTCGAAGATGCATAAATCTCGGGTGACAAAACCTGCATCGCTATTTTATAGATGGCAGGGATGCTTGGGACCTATCACCCGCCAACGGGCCTGTCAACTTGTACAGCCCGCTCCGTTGTAGCGCATAAGCCGCCGTCCCTAGGTACAACAACCATACCTTAGCAGGTAGGTTCCACAATGAAGGCAAGGAGCAAGAGGTACGTACCTCTTTAACACACGTAAGGCTTCACGAGCCACAGCGCGATTGTTCCATCCACTCTATCCCCGTCAGCTTCAAGCAGAAGTCGCATCTTTTTCTCCCCTCACGTATCAACTACCCTCATCAACGAAACCACCCTCATATCGCATACAAGGAATTAGGTAGCCGATAGATTTTGAAGACGATACAATGGCCGACGAGCAGCCCCGTGGCATTGACCACACCGATTCCATCGACTCCAACGATGGTCCGAAGCAGCCGGACAAGAAGAAGAGCCGTCGCCCTGCGAGTGAGTGTGCTTCAAAGACATGCGCATTGTTTATAAAGACTACGCGCACGATGTAGAAGGATACATGTTAATTGATGCATCATAGATACTGCCTTTCGACAACAGCGTCTAAAGGCCTGGCAGTATGTCAAGACTATCCTTTTATCATCACTCAATTAATCGCTTCCTCGATGCTGATACAATGCGACAGACCTATCCTTACACCAAAGACGGTCCTTCCTCTCTTCTTCGCCATCGGAATCATATTTGCCCCCATCGGCGGTGCTCTATTATACGCGAGCGCTCAGGTATATTACCCTCGAATCACCAAACGATACCGGCCAATCTTGATTTTAATGCGCAAACCTAGGTCCAAGAGATCCGACTCGACTATACCAGATGCATTGAAGATGCCCCTACCCTCAACAAGGGTGCCGGCTTTAAGGGCATGCCTAGCAGCGCTGTCACCACCGCATTCAAGAGTTCTAACAGTTCCGTGAACGCACAGTGGGCCAAAGAGGAACGCGTCAGCGTTACGCTTGACAACGGCGTCAAAGTCCGGAACGATCGATGCCATCTCAAGTTCACTATTCCAGAGGAGATGGGGCCCCCTGTGCTCTTCTACTACCACCTCACCAACTTCTACCAGAACCATCGTCGATATGTCCTCTCCTTCGATACAGACCAGCTCAAGGGCCACAAGCGATCCTACAGCGACATCCACAACTCGGACTGTACTCCTCTGTACGGCCGCAAGGACGATGGCAAGGACAAACCTTACTACCCTTGTGGCCTTATTGCAAACTCTATGTTCAACGACACCTTCTCTAGTCCTGTGCTCTCAAACCCTCCTAAGGCCAGTGCCAATGAGACATGGGAGTACTTTATGCACAACAACACAGGTATCTCATGGGATAGCGACAAGGATCTCTACGGAAAGACCCAGTACAATTACGACGACATCGTTCCCCCTCCCAACTGGCATGACCGCTATCCCAATGGGTATTCTGAAGAGACGCCTCCCCCCAATCTGAAAGAGTGGGAGGCTTTCCAAGTCTGGATGCGAACCGCCGGTCTTCCTACCTTCAGCAAGCTGTACCAGCGCAATAATACCCAAGCTATGTGGCCTGGAACCTATGACCTTGTGATTGACTACCGTAAGTCGCCTTTCCATGTTGGAAACCAGCATATGATACCTAACATCTCTAGGTTTCCCTACGCTCGCTTACAAGGGCACCAAATCCATCATCATTTCTACTCGAACCGTTGTTGGAGGTCGCAATCCCTTCCTTGGTATCGCTTACGTGGTTGTTGGTGGTGTTTGTATTCTTCTCGGTACTATCTTCACAATCACTCATCTCATCCGTCCCAGGTTTGTCTCTTCAACTAATAAATAAATTCAACCTTTTACTAATTATGCGACAGGAAATTGGGTGATCACACCTACCTCTCGTGGAACAACGCCCCTAGTGCAAAGTCTGGCCCTAGCACAGCCGTCGCTTCAGGTCGCGAGCTACGTCCTGGCGAAGCTTAGGCAGCTCGCGACGACTCCCGTGCTCTTCTTGCGGCTCCTTTAAGTCCACCCGGTGCATCTTTCAAAACCCCGCTCAATACTAGAGGTGGTATTCTGCTCCCTATCACGTCGGCGTCGTCCAGGTGGCGCCCAGCATCAGGGATATGAATCAAGCATTTTGATGGGCTGGTGGCTGTCATTGCGAGAAAAGTGCATCTGTCATTTTTGGTTTTTTGGTTTATCTCGTTTCTCACTCATGTGGCTCCTTGTGCTTTTCTGTATGACTATTCATTTTTGACGTCTTGGACTGTTGCCTTGCTTTTTGTTTTCAAGGTCCATATCGAGATTGATTGGTCTTTCAAATGTATGCTATATCTGTCTTGCGAGCCCATCGCCCTGCAGGTACTACTATCCTTTTGAAAATACAAGGAAAGCTGAAAGAGAAAAGGCAAGCAAGGATTAGGCTTGCTTCGTACGTATCGTTATATGGGACTCGGGAGTTCGGGCGCTGCAACTTGGGATCAAGGATAGAATGAATTGAATTCTCTACATACATTAATCACTTGAGTTGCTTTGTGAAACCATGTATGGGAAGATTAGTCGCTGGCGGGAGGTAATGCACCTCAGTCTATGAGTGCTCAAGTTTCATGAATTAGCTTATCTTATTGTGACTGATACAACTGTCCTTGGCCCATCCTGATCATCCGAAATAGATATAAGTAATGGGAATCTTCTCACCACCAATCCTGCTCTCCTGTCCATGTCGTCCCGTCCAAGGAACTCGAGAGCCCGTAGCTAAATGCAGAAGCCAAAAAATAAAATAAAAATTGCAAGTTTTAGTACAATTGGTGAAGCAACCACCCAGAACCTCATCTCATCTCTAGCCCATGCCAAAATCCCGAGCTCTCGCCCGGAACTCGGCCACGATATCGCCGTTTAGCGCTTGCGCTTCTTCTTGCCGCCACGGTCTTCGTCCTCCATGGCACTCTCACGATCACGCTTTTTGGCCTTGCGCTCAAGCTCATCCCAGTCTTCACCCTCTTCATCGCTGTCGAGCTCGGCATCCTCGTCATCGTCATCACTTGCATTGCTGCCGAAGTCGGATCCTTCGTCACTAGATTCTGACTCCTCATCGAACTCGTCTTCGTCCATCTCAAAAGCCGATTCCTGGTCGGATTCGTTCTCGCCGCCAGAATCGTCGGAATCGGCTTGCAAGAAGGACCAACCGCCGTCAGCAAAGAACTGGTGAGTGTCGGCTGTGACTGTCTTCATGATAGTAGGCCAGTTGAGGTTAAGAGGACCCTCTGTGTAGGCAATATCAGAGGAGTCGAGGTAATCCTTGACTTGGTCAAGGAACTCGACAGGAATAGTGTTGACATGATAAGGAGGTCGTGTAAAATCCTTGAAGACAAAGACCATATCAAAGTTCTTCAACCCGAACTGAACACGTTCCAGATGTGCAATTTCAACTTCCTCAATAGTAATGACCATGAAAGGAGGCTCAACGACTTGGATGAGGCAGTCGGTGGTCGGTTGAACGAAGACATTACTTCGGAACGGTACACCGTGGAATCCAAGCTCACGCAGAGGCATATCGACCTCAATACCTTCGTTCCGACCAGCCTCAGCAATTTTCTGAGCAAAGCCCTGGAACAGTCGGTCCAAATCGGCTCGACGACGTCGTTCCTCCTGCTCTGCCTCAAACTCGTCCTCATCGCCATATCGGTATTTTCGCTTGCGATTACCCGTCTCATCGAATTGGATATCTGTGGCTTCTCTGTAGAACTGGACATCCTTGGTCTTCTTCTTGTTGCCAACGATGATAGGGTCCTTGAGGTGAATATGAATAATAACAATCAATTCATGCTGACAAGGTTGAAAGAAAAGGTGCTTAACGTTGGAGAATAGCACATCCACTCGATGCTGTGCGTTGAGGGGTGAGATGTACCGAATACCGTTCTGGTGAATCTCAACCTTTCCTGGTACTCGCTTGCCTTCCATAGCAGGACGGATATAGACATTGTCCAGTACTGCGGGTCGTCGGTCTGAATAACGGTTAGCACCGGCTGATCTGGTATATTCTGGACATTGACTTACTTCTTATCTCGACAAGCTTGTCCTGCTCGACGACATCCTCCATGTCCTTCTTCTCCTGCTCCTTCTTAACCACATCACGCTTCATGTTGGAGATTTGAGTTGCTATTTCGTTGTATCTCTCACCATCAGACGATCGGAAAGTTAAACTCCGGACGAAGTGCGCTGAGGCATCTTCAAATGGCTGGTCATCCTTTCTACCAACACCCTGGCCAGGGGACAGGAAGTTGATGCGCAGGAAAGCCCATTCACCCTCGTCACTCTTGCTAGCGTTCTTGATAGTGTTGATGTGAAAAGGAACGGGGCGTCCCATAATGGGTAACACAACAGTGTTGTTTTTGATATCAACGACAACCTCGAGGTTCTTGATCTTACTCGGGAATTGGTTGTCTCTCTTGTAAGACTCGAAGCGCTTGAACTTCTTTACCTCGCCGCCATTCTGACCGCTTGTAGATTCCGAGAATCTGGCGAGACCTTCCCTCTGCTTCTTGGCTGCAAGCTCTTTTTGATGCTCACGTCGCTTCTTCTCTATATCGTCATTAGCGACCTGGGTTGTGCGCTCTGAGCGGAGTCTTGTGCTTTGAATGTTCTTGGTGGCAACGGCACCGACTCGCGAGTCCTTCTTCTCTTTCTTAGGAGCAGGCTCAGCTTCTTCTTCATCATCCTTGAAGAAAAACGAGTTGGCATCGGCGCTTGTGGGGGCCTCAGCTGTGAATACCACGGGCTCTGCCGAAGTAACTCGGATGGTGTCAGTCAAAACAAGTGCATATACCTTGCTGTTCTTGTCCTGAGGATTGGGGTTTTCAATATTCTGAAATCCGGTGTTGATGATGAGCGTCATGCCATCCTTCAAAACTCTCTGGTTCTTGGCGTTGAGAATGAGAGTAGGGTCCTTGTTCTCTAATCCAATACCCCAGCCGACGTTCTTCAGGAAATGCTCCTCCATGTCTGGCTTCTTGCTCTTGATAATGCTCACGGCCCTGCCATACACCTCCTTTGCTGTCATACCATCACGGATCTCCTTAATGATAGTGTTATGGATGAGAGTAAGGAGCTTGTAATTGCTCTCCTGAGACTTGTTCGGATCAACGAGGTAAGTTCGTGCGATTGTCGAGCAATAGGACTTATATCGAAGGCCCATGGCGGCAATGATGATGTTTGCATGAAGATTGTCGTCGTTTGGTTCGCCAGTGAATCGAAGATCGTACTTGCCACCACTCTGAATTGATGGCCCTAATATCCAGTCCAGCTGAGCTGGATCGAGATCAGACGGAAGCTTACCCTTGCTGGGCAATTCGACTGTCTTCCAAAATTGGTTGTCGTCCAGCTTCTTATCAACCTTATCGGCCAGTGATGAGTGCTTGACTTTCTTTTCGGCGTCGAGAATATTGGACATTTCGTCGAGGAAGTAAGGGGTCATCAAGGCAACGCAAGCCTTGGAGGCGCTTCGCATGGCTCGGAGCTCGCTCTCATCCTTGACGGCGAAGGCGTATGTAGAAAGAGCAGCGGAAATGTCGACCTGCGATACATCCTTGCATTGGTCATTGAACAGTTTCTTCCACTCGTCGACAAAGGGTCCTCGCGATGTGTCTTTGGCGATCGTGCCAACCTTGTTCTGGGGAGCGAACTTGTTAGGAATATATGGAAATTATTATACGGGTAAACTTACTCCCGCCTCCTTAATTTTGTCGGTAAGCTTAACAAAGAGCTTCTCATTCTCTGCAGGATCTTTTCCTCGCACGAGTACTTCGATCGGGAATCGGCCTCCTTTGAGTTGTTCGAGATGCTTCGCTAGTTTGCAGTTAGTAAGGATGAGTCGTTTCGAGTAGGCAGAAATACGATCGCACCTTTCTTCGCCGTCGTGAGAATATACAGCGTGTCCAGCGTGAACAGCATAAGAGTCGTCGGAAACTCATATCCAAGTAGCCAGAACTAGAATCGTGTTAGTATATCCATCTCACACTCAATTTGAGGGGTACTGAAACCACGTACGTGAATCGCATTGTTCTTGTGAAATTCTGGAATCTCCTCAACCTTGCCCATCATCACAACCAGGGACTGGGCACCATTGAACAGGCCATCCTTGGAGCGCAGGTCATTCTTCCAGGCAGTGACAAAGTGGGAGATGCGCTCCTGGAAGAGCTTACTGTCAATCTTGATCTCGGCCATCGTTCTTGATGGATGCGCGATCGAGAGTGACGGGTAAAAGCTGAAGAGGCGAGGAGCTGATGACGGGAGGTTGCGACGACGCGAGAAAAAGTGAGGTCGCGTTAATGATCCAAGCTGGAGCTCCCTGTCACGTGATCATGCAACGCGTTCCTCAGGTGATGACGGGGATGATCCAAGCTTGCCTTAGTACATTCATTACCTGCAACTATAAGTGCAGGCCAGTGTCTAGAGGGTATACAAGCAGTCAGTAATTCCTTTTATATCTTCATACCCTCAGAATGCTTTATGTTCTGGCTCCTTTTTCTTTTGAGCCTTTCTTCTCGTGCCTTGCGCCAGTATGGAGAAACCAAAGACGGTGAAAAATACCTAAGCAGTTGGGGTTGGTGGAGACTGGAGAGCAACCAAGTTAAAGATATACCTTGTTGAATAACCTCACGAGCGTAAATACTTTTGAGGGAGGTTCAATTGTCAAAGACATGTTCAAGAACAATACGTCTTTGAGTTTATTACTCTTTATTACTCTTTCCTGTCCAAGCTACAAAGCAGCACGGCGATTCTGAAAAGTGACTTTAAATAGACAATTCATATCGCTTGATATGCAGGTTTAAAGAGGCGATCGATAACAAGAAGGCGTTTCTTCAGACAGAAAAATAGAAGGAGGAACAAACAAGCAAAGACATAAGAGCATGTTCTTACTCTTGACCGAAGAATCAGTTGACATGAAGCACTTTTGCCAGTCAATCAGCAGGCACCCAGGTCCTAACTATCATTACCTATGGAACACCCAATGACTCTGAAATAAGTTTGAGCCAATCACCCACGGCTTCTATAGAGCAGCTTTCTAAAGGAGTACTATTCCTCTGCCATGCACCGGCTGCACTGAAACATCAGAAAGCCTATTCGAAGTCCCATTATATAGACAATCCTTGGATCACATTAATTACACGTAATGGTATGCTTGAGTCTGAGTAGACTGCAAGCTGGATTGAATCACTCTAACAAATGTCGGAATTAACCTCCGTCAGTCGGCGCCGGTCTTCGGGTCGTGGAGTCGGGAGTTGAGAATCAAACCCGACCCCGCGCATGTTCGGGTGAATATATAACCAAACGCGAATACTAGATCTTTTTATGGGACTTTGTTCTTCTTATATTTCACTACTATTGCCTCATTCACCCGAACCCATACTGCATCCAATTCTCTTTTTGCGCCGTGTTACGCATACAAGCCTCCCTACCCTAAACAATTCGCCATCATGAGAATCCCTTACGTACCCAACCCTCCTGAGACCAAGACTGAGGAACACGCCGCCATTGTGAAACGCATAGAAGAGCGCCGTGCCCCTAGACCTCTTCAATCCTTAGACCTCGCTCTTCTTCACTCACCTCATGTTGCTGACGGCTGGAACTCATTCCTCGGTGCTGTCCGCACTAAGACATCGTTGAGCGATGACATCCGCGAGCTTGCCATTTCCCGCATTGCCGTGTGCAACAAGGCGTGGTACGAATGGAAGCATCATGCTCCTCTAGCTGTCAAGGGCGGCGTCTCTGAGGCTGGACTTGAGGCTATCAAGGGTGGCACCCTTGGAGAGCGACCTACTGAGTTGTCAGAGAAGCAATGGGTTGTGCTCCTATACACGGATGAGATGACGAGGAATGTTCAAGTCAAGGATGAGACTTTCGATCGTCTGCGGGCATATTTCAATGAACAGGAGATTGTAGAAATCACAGCTACTGTAAGCCATTCCCTCATAATAGCCATCAATCTTGATCTAACACCAACAGGTTGCATGCTACAACTGTGTAAGCCGTTTCTTGGTGGCACTCGATGGTAAGCCGACGCCATAGACGCGTTTTCGATGTAACTGAAACTAACAACGCTATAGTTGGGGAAAGGAATGGTACCGG
This sequence comes from Fusarium anguioides, assembly GCA_012977745.1. Classification (NCBI taxonomy): domain Eukaryota; kingdom Fungi; phylum Ascomycota; class Sordariomycetes; order Hypocreales; family Nectriaceae; genus Fusarium; species Fusarium anguioides. The sequence goes on along the minus strand of JAALXK010000267.1, from coordinate 14,959 downwards.
CCCCGAAGCCATCTCTAGTCATTGATAGAGAGGGCTATGTCCTGTGCACCGTATCTTCAGACAATCAGAAAGGAAGACTGCCATGATAATGAAGTAACTCATCACGCAACAAAAGTGTAGGGGAAAAAATCAATAACAATCGTTCAGGAAACACCGCGACTTAAGGCCGCGGGAAAGGGGGTATCATCCCATCTATAAGTGAAGTGAAATAAGCAAACCGAACTCCTCTTGTTACCAGCCCCCGAGAGTCCCGTCCTCGCTAAAACCGGCCTGTCGTTAATCATCGCTCATTTAGCCATGCCTCTTGTAGTCGTTGCAAGTGTCCACCGTCACTGGACTATGCCGTTTCATAAATATGTTGGTGGCCACCTGGCCGCACCAAGAACGCCGTGTAATAGGATGTGTAATGTGTTAATGTCCATGTTGCATAGTGGCACTGGACAACCTGTCAGAGTTACACCGTTGTTGTAACCAGAAACTAAAACGTAAAGAAAACCAGGAAGTCTAGATCCAAACCGATGTTCGAAGGTCATGGTGATTTGGAATATGACCCCGACATTGCGCGCTCAATCGAGGCATGACGCTGATGCATCTTAGGTGATCTTTGCAATTCCTGGACAACTCCAGCCCAGCCCTTACGACTGGGTTTAGAAATGGGCTCAGGGTGGTTAACAAGAGCCTGTGTGGTCAAGCTGCGCAAGGGAGGACGATTGATGATGCCCTCCATCAAACCCTTAGGAAGAGCAGGACGAGTTGGAGTCTTAAAAGCAGGTGATTTTTCTAGATCCCTTGCTGTAGGCAGAGGGGGTGGAGGAGGCGGCGGAGAGAACTTCTCACGAGCAGTGGTAGTGGTGTTTGCTTGTGATGCGACAACGCCCATGTAGACGACAAGGAAGCGCATGCGTAGCATGTCTAGCCTACGAACCCGATCCTCCAGCCTCGATCGTTTCGACGCCCATAGCAGCCTGGCGGAAGTCTTCAGCTTGCTGGTGTCCTCCTCAAACACCATGCCATTGATGTCCTCGCGCAAATCATCTCCAGTCTTCTGGATCTCCCTTAGGAGCCTTGTCAAGCGGATCTTGTCATCAAGACGTTGCACCTTTGCGACATCGCGATCATAACTCTCGTTCTCTTGGACAGAAAAGTCGGCAGTATCAACAAATGTTGCAATCTCGAGCGGCGCCGCTTGGTACGCGGCCGTGTAAGAGGAGATGATCTGGACGAGGACAATGAGGGACAGAACAACAGCGATTAGAATGAGGATGATGGTCCACTGGAGCATATTGGACTCGGCCATGGTTGAGCAGAGCGTCTAGATGACAAGTCGAGGCGGAGGGTGGAGCTATCGCGCATGGTCTATTGGGGTGATTTGTTTGTGGGAGAGGAAGAAGCAGGAGAGAAGGGGGAGAGGCACAATATGCAAATAAGGCAAGGGACAAGACCGATGACGAAGAACAAGCGCAAGCGCAGCGAACACCACAACCAAAACCATAACCCCAACAGTAACCTACTATCTGCCAACCTATTAGGTAGGTACCCGCGTTTGTGTGCCCTTTCACTAATAAAGCACCCTAATTAGTTTATACAGTACTATAGTAAAATAATAGGCTCACACAAACCAAGCTTCCATATTCGTGTTGAACCACTTGGTCCAGATGGCTGGGGATCAAGAATGCCCCCTGTAGTTGCATCTGGGCTAACGATAGTCCATAAACTACCTAGAAGCGCCAGGGCAGGGTACTCACGTCAGTCGTCACATGGCCAATCCAGTGGGATGCGCGACTTGATGGCGTTGTAATTGTCTAACTGATACTACTTACCATGGCCCCTCAGACCAGATAAGTGTGATACTGTGGGCGGAAGTGCCGGGCGGAAAAACGGTCAAGATTCCATCTGGTGATGCTGACAGATGGTGGTTTACAAAAAAGCGCCTCACCTGTGTCGTGTGAAATTGCCGTACAAACAAAATCATACACAACTCGTTGCTGTCATAGTTTAAGAGGATGCGCCACAAGTCTGCTCAGGATTGGCAGTTTCCAAGAACTAATGCTGCGCTGCCGAACCGTCCAGCGGGTTTTTACATTGCATTGGCGGACTGGATTACATTCCGGGTGGGTTTATCTGCAGGTTGAGCATAACCATCGGTTGGATGTGATTAATTCTTGCAGCACGCTATGCTAGAGTAGCGTCAGGGTGCCAAAGCCCATAATGAGTATGGATCTCGGGGTCTGGAATTAGGGTTAGAAGAAGGGTAGTAATAGTGGATCACGTCTAGGGCTAGAGAAGGAGAAACAGAGTCGTTAAGGCAAGAATTTGTTGAGGTGAAAGTTGTGAAGGTCAAGCAAGCAGTTAATACCGTAAATAGGTATGGAGTAAATCACTGATGATCGAAATCGCGTGGAGGGGTAAAAAGGCGTTGATTTGTACTTAGCCTAGAAGCGCCGCTATCGGGCAGTTTGGCAACCAGTAAAAAGCTCGCGGACCGTTGAAGGCCGCGTGAGGTGGTGCCAATTATTCCTATTTTCTCCTCTCCATCCAAGGAAGGCTCTGACACGACTGACTTCATCGATGTACCTGCGCCAGTCTTGCAGCAGTTCATTAGAATCACCAGATATTTCTCCACTGATATCGTTCGTCTTCCCATTCTCCATTACCAGCACCCCCTTTCTGCTCCTCACTCAACAATAGTACGAACTCATGACGACAGCTACAGCCACGGTCACGGCGACTGCCGACCCCGCGGCGCAAGCGCATCAGTTCCCCCTCCCCAAAATCCTCGAATACCCCGCGTCGACCCCGCCAATCCTCATCACACAAGGTGCCGAGGGTCGTCTATACAAAACCACTTATCTGTTACCTGATTTTCCCTGCGCCCTCAAGTATCGCCCTCCCAAGCCCTGGCGACACCCGATTCTTGATCAGCGGCTCACGAAACACCGGATACTTTCAGAGGCTCGCATTCTTGCAAAGTGCCGTCGAGATGGTGTTCGTGTACCAGCCGTCTACGCGGTAGATGAAGCCGCTGGGTGGTTAATGTTGGAATGGATCTCTGGAGGACCTGTTCGCAAGAGCATTAATGAATGCCTCGGAAGTAGAAAAGAAGGTATCGAGAATGACACTGAGCTCAAAGATCTCATGCGAAGGATCGGTACTGCTATCGGTAACATGCACAAAGTCGGTATTGTCCATGGCGACCTGACTACAAGCAATATGATGCTGCAGCCCCCAGCCGAACCTCAAGGTAACAATCCTTTACATGGGGAGCTGGTTATTATCGATCTGGGCCTTGCGAGTGGAAGTATATCAGACGAAGACCGGGCAGTAGACCTCTATGTTCTGGAGAGAGCCTTTGGTAGCACACATCCCCGAGCGGAATGTCTCTTTTCTGAGGTGCTTGATGCCTACGGTCAGACATTCAAGCAAGCCAAGATTGTGCTCAAGAAGCTGGAAGGCGTGCGGATGAGAGGCCGCAAGCGGAGCATGCTTGGGTAAACGGGGGGGGGACAGAAAAGCCGTCTTGCAGCCAATTTCCCTCCCATAGTGTCTAAACTCCGTGTATCTGATGCTCGCTGTTTTGCAAAAACAAATGGACAAATGATGCCACTGCATTCCATCATATGTGGTTTCAGATCCAAACATGCCAGAAACCCCACTGCCTTCTTATTTTCTTCCCTTTCCCTTTGCCCCCAACCATTGAGGACTTGCCCAGCTATGGTCCCACCAGTTCAGCACCAGCAAAATACCCCTTATTCTCTATGACGCCTCGATCCTGGACGAAAACCGTATATCGCACAACCCATTCAGGGACGAGCTCTCCAGCCAAGCCCGCGCCGTTGTTGCCGGGATCGGCAAGGAGACCCGCCCCCCTTGGGCCGTGGCTGAGAAGTTCTCGAAGAGTGCCATGGGGAAGAATATCGACGCAGTCGCCGTGGACGTGCAATTCAACGCCTTCTTGCTCGGCTAGTTTTTTGAGCGGAGGAGGGACATCGCAGCAGTTGCGCAGGTTAATCTGGTCAATAACGGGTTTGACGCTCGCACGCTTGATAAAAGCGTCAAGTTTCTCGCTACCAAACTCGGCCACAGCAAGACGCTTCACGAGACCTTGCTTATGCAGGCCCTCAAATACTTTCCAAGTCGCAAGTTCCTCTTCAAGGTTTCCCTGATGAGCATTGGTCTTGTCTGCCTCCCATTCACAGTTCCCCTCGAACGAAATACCAGGAAAAGATACAATCAGCAGATCAATAGTTCTGATCCCGAGTTCTCTCCGAACCAAGTCCAGAGCCTCCTTGACGTGTTGCTCCCGAGCGGCGACGGACATGCCCGGGAGAACAAAGAACTTGACAGTAATTTCATACTGACTGGGCTCCTCCTGTAGACCTGCGGCGTTCCAATTAATACGGGGAACAAACAGCGCATCGCCTTGCTTCTCGGTCCAGAGCTCGACAGCCGTGTGCTTGCCATTCAGCGCATTGCCGTTCGTGAACCCGTTGGTTTCTTGCGCATCGATCGCATAATCGCGCTGAGCTTCGGCGATGTTATCACGTAGGGAATTGACGAGTTCGAGGTTGGATCTACTATTGCCGGGTTTGCGAATAATGGAGGGGCCTGCCAACATGACATTGCTGCCAAGAGGGGTTTTGTAAGCATAGAACTGCAGGGAAGTCAGATAAAACGTACGCCGTAGATAGAACAAGTCTCGTCATAGTGAGATTTATGAGAATATTGGAAAAAGAAGAGGGATACTCCAAGAAGAAAAAAATTAATGAGGGGAGATGATTCTAAGACAGACTTTAGTAGAGCAAGAGGGAAATTTTTGCCGTCGGGCTTCGAGGTATAAACTCGGAGACACCCAGTGCAGACCAAATAAAGTAGGCAGGCCATCCCAATGCGCGAACAGTGCTCAAATACGTGGGGTAAAACAGATAAAACCGCTTAGTAATGTCTATTTTCTCAAGGATCAGGTTTATAATCACGAACGAGTTCTCGAATTCGGGTTTGTGTAATAGGTTCACAGTGTTTATCTATGTCATGACTGCAAAAACATCGAATCATGCACGGAGATGAGAAGTCGCCGTAAGACTTGTTTTGTAGGTATATCCATAGAAACCGTTCCATTGGGGTTTGACATCAGTAGTAGCGTATAGTCGCGTGTTCGGCATGAGAGATGGCTATGGCTAACAAGGCATGGCATTATTGCCATTTCTTTCGTGTCAAGATCATAGATTCTTTTGCTATTCATCCTTATATGGGTTCATGAAATGCAAGCGCCATATTCTGCTAGCGGCCGTTGAAATGCAAGTTACTCTATCAGAGGGGTTTTAATTCTGAATGATTAGGTACCTACATCTAGGTAGGTAGGTATCCATGGGCCATAAAGAATATTCTGTTCTTGATACTATTGCGCATGACTGATACCCTACTCTAAGGGGCAAAGAGGAAGTATCTCCAATGGCATCAAAAAAATAAATTCATTGAAGCTTTATACATATCTCTGTGAGATAGGTCAGGGCTACACAGTTAAAAGAACAAGCAGAGGGAAATATGGATGATAAAAGAACCCCAGGTCCAGTTGATTGTCTTCGTTAGTAGTTAACCTCCAAAAATCGTGTCTGGCCTGTGGCTCTTTTGTCGCTGGATTAACCCACTGACTCGCTACCTACCAAGCTCACGGGTGGCCCGGTTGAAGAAAAAGCGGCATTTAGTCAAGAATTAGTTAAGGCTGCTATAAATACTAGGATAGCTTTACGTACAGATCCGGTTATCCCGCTTGAAGTCCTGGGGTCTAAATGCTTAACTATTTATGTCAATGAGCTCTTAGTGTACTGATTATTTTATGATCCGCCTGCGTTGGGTGGACCAGGCAGTGCCTGCCTGAACCAACTCGTCGCCAACCCGCCAAATTGCTTCCGTGTCCACCTTGAAGCCAGAATTGTATCTTCCGTCATCTTTCTGAAACCTCTCCCAGCCTTAGCCTGCACTCCCCAGAACAGGCTCGATAGACCATCATGGCCATTCAGTATGCTTTTCCATGGTTCATCGCCTGCTTTTGCCCGCTGACCGAGAGTTTACTACAGATATCTCATTCTCCTATCCCGTCAGGGCAAAGTGGTACGCCTATTCTGTTGCTCACATGTGCAGCTTCATCATCTCTGACACTGATAACAGCGTCTTGCCAAATGGTTTTCTACACTCTCTCCCAAAGACAAGGCCAAGATCGTCAAAGATGTATCTCAGCTTGTGCTCGCTCGGCGAACGCGCATGTGCAACTTTCTCGAATATAAGGGTCAGCTCCCCCCAACCCCTTTGTTTAGATGAGCTTGACCTGACCCTCAGGGCAGATACCAAGATTGTCTATCGCCGATATGCATCGCTCTTCTTCATCGCCGGTTGCTCCTCCGAAGATAACGAGCTGATCACCCTCGAAATTATCCACCGATACGTCGAACAGATGGACAAGTACTACGGAAACGTTTGCGAGCTCGACATCATCTTTTCCTTCACTAAAGCATACTACATCCTCGACGAAATCCTCCTCGCGGGCGAGCTGCAGGAAACGAGCAAAAAGAATGTTCTTCGCTGCATCGGTCAGCAGGACTCCCTTGAAGATATGGAAGTAAGTGATGACCAGCTTGATAAACTTTGAAGTTTTGTGATAGCCCGGCAACCTACACCCACCCACTCACCCAACATTGTCGCAAGACAGCTGACGCCAAACCTCCAACAAGGTCGAGGACGAAGTTACTAAAATCATGTAAACCTCCTCGACGACCTTATAATTGCTTCCCGGCACCAGCCCGACACCGTCCCCCGAAACTTCGGGTCGAATCGACCGACCAACACCACACCAAACGCTTTCATACGAGTTGCAGTATATTTACTGGTTGAGGATTAACTTTGGATCAACAGGCCGATGAACAAGTACTGGGGTCGCTCAAGGAGTCGGGAATTCTGTAATGTGAAAGTCTCAGGCAGCTGAGCATCTCTTCGATGGGAAGAGAGGACGCGTGTTTACATCATGAGAACCGGCGCAGATGGTGTTTTGGGAGTGTCTGGCCGCGATGGCCTTGTTTTTTTAGATCTTTGAAGGTGGAAAACCACCTTCTTTCATATCAAGAGATGGGGCCTACGAGCAATGGTGTTGCGACGGCAGCACAGAGGGTGGTGCTCGGTCTCTAGCTCATCATCGGCTACGTATCCAGCGAGCAGTGACAGAACAACGTGCCGGAACACTGGTGCGAAGAGACTACAGCGATGATGATGTTCAAACGTTGCATACCACTGAAGATTGTCGGTTTAGCACGTTTGGTTCCCTCTTGCGCTCATCCAACCCGAAGTCAACCGCACTGCTCCGTCGCAATACCTCCACCCGCAGCCAAAATCAAGAAAACGATTGACCTCATTTGACTGTTTGCTTTCTTGTTTTCCCCAATTTCCGACTGACGTTAGATGATGACTGAAAATGGACCCGGTCCATTGTCCAAAGGTGATGGACCATTTCATGACAGCGCTTGGTAGAAGCGCGTGGTTTCGGAGCTTGGTCCCATTCGCTACCAATCGTTGGTCAATCGTGGGGACCTGGCGTTAGAGGGGTTCCTCCTATTACAATGCGGTAAACTTACACATTCAGATCTTCGAACACCGGGCAGATCGCAGCTGAGAACATGGGTGAATTGATTGGATTGTGCGTTGATACTGAGCAACTGATGAATCAGGGACCCTGAGTTTTATCTCATGAGAGCCAAAAGATGAAGCATGAACCTTACAGGGGGGGGGGGGGGCTGGCAGTATCGAGCTGGCGCAATCCCCCAAACGGAATTCTTCAACATTGAGCGGGACAGCCAGGGGCTGGGACCATTCTAAGCTCAGCCCATGGAAAATGACTGACTTGGATCCCGTGGCTGGCTGCAGTATAGGATCACACCAGGATTGAGTGGATTTCCACCTCTCCCGTCTGTTGGACAAGAAAGCAACGAAACGCGCAACACTGCGTTATGTACTATGTACATATACGACACGCAAAACTGCAAGCAACCTAGTGACAAAGTTACCGCCCATCCACTGACCTCAGACCATCCATCCTATCCCGAAGCCGGCCAACTCCATCTCAGTTCATCCATCCATCCATCCATTCATTCATTCAATTGCCGCCCCTCAATCAGTCATTTTGCATTTTCTTGTTCCTATTATCTACGTCTATTTCTGCTTGTTGCTTATCCAAGCGCAATCACTAACAAACCCTGTTATTTGCTTATCACGACATCCCTCACATCCCCCTTTCATCATCAGTTAAATCGACCAGGTCCCCCTTCCCCGGCAATCTATCACCCAATCTTGATCAGTCTCTATTATTATCTGCCGTCATCGCTACCTACCTACCTAGGTGCCTACCTTATCCAATCTCTTTTTATCTCCGGCTTTTTAGATTCGCCCGCAGGTCCCTCCCGGCTGCGCCGCTGCAACTGTACCATATCGCAACCCTCCCTCCCGAACTGCTCCTGGCTCCGGCGATCTTGAATCCCCGACTTACTTACGCCCACTTTCGACCCCCCTACCTCTCACTCTTTAACCATCTCCTCCTTAAACACCCACGTACATCATCGTCACATTACCGGCTATCGAGACCGATTTCAATACCGCATTTCACAACGCCTTTTATCGCACACCTGTCGCCTTCCTTCGTATCGCAACAAACGTCCACGTTCCGACTCCGGCCCACCGGCTCCACGCTGACGCAATCTGTTCCCTTGGACTGCTCCCCCATCAGTCGGTCGCATCACGCATTTACGACTCATCGCATCACCACCACGACCTTTCTACCTTATAACCGAATATTTCTCATCCTTCAAGATGAAGGTTAGCGACTTCTGCGTCCCGCGACGACTGTCCTCCTCCAGCATATGCTAACGCGCGCATTGCAGTATCTACCGGTCCAAGACTTTGAGGCGGTGACGAGCGCACTCAACTTCAACACACCCGACTGTAGCGTAACAGGCGGATGTGATCTCTACACAACAAAATCGACAGGATCTGACAAGAAGCTTTACAAAAACATTGACAACGACCTCAACTCGCAACATGAAGCCCTCCTCAAGCTCGGCGCCAGCCTATCACCGCCTGAGCGCGCCCATATGTTAGCAACATCACCAAGCATGCAAATGTTTTCGCACTCGAGTGCTTTTGGCCCCTTGTCCGAGCTCTCAAGTCGCAAGACGTTCGCATATCTCATTGCGACACTGAATGCTAGTCACCCTCACTACGATTTCTCTCATGTCCTTCGACCCAACGACTTCAAGCGTGAGAGAAACCTGCGCCGCGTCATGATCAACCTCGATTCCATTCTCCAGAACGTGAGACCCAATTTTGAGCCTAAATCTCTTGGATCCTCACTTGGCAGCGAGACAAGTTCAAATTGGGGACCCCAGTGTTGGTCACTGATCGACAAGGAAATGCACCTCAATGAGTGTACTATTTTCAGCTACAATCCCGAGAGCGATCCTTTCGAAGAAGACGAGAGCGCGATCTGGGCCTCGCACTATTTCTTTTTCAACCGTGCTCTGAAGCGAGTCGCCTATCTTTACGTCCGTGTTGTACCAGTCATTTCATCTCATAGCCCGACTCTCCGACCCACAAATTTGGCCAGGAACCACAGTAACCAACGAGAACTCGAATCAGCTGGCGCTCAAAAACGTGCCAACTACTGGCTTGGTGATCAAGACGCTGAGTTGGTGCCTTTCAACGAGGACGACGAGGGGCTCAACGATGATGGTCTCTTCTGGAACCGTGGAGAAAACGGAGATCTCGTTGCTTACTCGGACGAAGAGTTCGACGATGACATTGACGATATGGACATGCTCGACAGGAGCCCTGATAGGTTTATGAGCGAGGATGTCGCGGGCCGTATGGAGATCTAAGGCCAGTTGGACACAGGCAATTCTTTTGGACTGACTATCCAACTATCAGCCGCATTCCTTCAAAATTGTTCTCTTTCCCCTATTTCAGTATTCAACATTCAACATTCAACATTATGCTAATCTCAGCTGGGGTCTGCTCGATCCCAGCGATTCAAGGAGGATGAGGCTAAACAGCACACGGCTTTTGCTTCGCTTGTCTATTTCCATGGACTTTCTCACGCTTTATCTTTTTATTTCGATGTGTTATTTGCTTAGTATGACGGTGAGAGGCCCGGTTAGGCTTCTGGTCGGTGAGAGCGGCTGGAATTCCGCGACATGAGGCGTTTCCGGGGTCTGTTCTTCAACCTGCTGTTTCCTGGAGATGATTGCAGGTCTCATTGCTTTAATTTCTGGTTTTTTTTGTCAAGCACCCTGTTTTTCCAATAACCTTTATCTTGGGTCTGGTCTGGTTGCTTTTGATTGGATTACCGCCTGACATGGTTACGCCCAGGTGTATGAGAGATTCTCACTGGAGAGGATCTCAGTTGGGAACAGCATGAGAGGACGGTCGGCGCTGGCAGTATGGGACATCCGAGTGAGATGAACGAATTGACTTTATGGTGACGAAGTACATGATGGGTTGAGGGTGCGATGGGCTAGTCAGGCTGGTTTTTGCTTTGACACGATACTGCAAATTCATGATTTCGAGTTTCTCTTCCTTCACTCCTTGGCTGTAGATGAGTGCCAAGCTAATACAGTTTGAAGTATCGTTGTAACTTCAGACTTTGTACTAGTATACATGTATACTATCCAACAATGAGACACGGAGCTGGACAGGTTCCATGCTTGGACAAGGTTGCCCCTCTGAAGCCAAGTTGCTATGTTTCCATTGTAAGTGTGCGACTAAGCCTGGAACTGATCATGTGCCACGGATTTGCCCTTTGTAGACTCCTCATCTTAGTAGTAGACTGTAGTCAGATGCCACTTCGAAACTGAGAAGCTTCTGAAACACTCAGACCTTGCATGAGGAAGTTAGGATAACAGTTTTTGTACAGACCTTGTCTATAATCCATGTCCATCTGTTTACTGCGCTGCTCGCTCTATTTGTGTGGGTAATCCATACAGTTGTGTTACCTCAAGCGTTCACAGGGAAAGCAACCTAAAGATACACATACGAGGACAAAGCTTTTTTGAAAGACATGGAGACTGGTGTGACCGCATATTTGGCCCGCAAAACTCGAAGGTTCCGCAGTAGTTCAGTCAAGATATCACATCCTGAGGGAATCGGCATAACTGTAGCAACATGGAAGGCTGTGAGTTTCTGGCAGCAAGACTTGTTCTTCTTATTGGCGTGGTCTGATTCTCTTACACATTTAGATGTAAAATGTGATTGCATATAGCCTTGTACCGGAATTATGACGGAAGCATGTGGGAGTTGAGTTTCTTAGGGGCCGTTCATCGGGTAACGCCGTGATACACTAACAAATGTTGGTATCATAGAACAATACGAAGGTTGCGGGGGAATAGTAAAAGTACCAGGTGATATGTTTTCACTCATAAGAGGGTTTCCAAGGAAGAAGAGAAGAGACAGCTTCATCTTCATCTTCATCTTCATCGAATACAACAATGGGGAACTTTGACTGGCATGCAGAGAGAACTGATGACTCGGATCTAGCCCTTCTGGACCGAGCCCCTGAAAGCGAGGGCATAGATCTAAAAGCAGTTTGCCTGTACCGCCTCGATCGTATGCGAAGCCAAATGATCAAATATGGCCTTGATGCTGCCATCGTCAGTGATCCTGTCAGCATTCGATATGTAACTGGTACTCGAAACATGCAGGTATTCACAGCACGCAACCCACCTACACGTTATTTGCTCCTCACGGCGACCCGTTCTATCATGTTTGAGTTTGCGGGTTGCCTTCACTTGGCCAAGGGCTATGAGACTATTGATGAGGTTCACACGGCAACGTCTGTTACGTTCACGAGCAGTGGCCCCAAGATCCAAGACAAGGAGAGGACGTGGGCACAAGAGATTTCAAACCTGGTCAAGGATCTCGTGGGGAAACCCAATGCCAATGTCGGGTTGGAACGCTTGAATGCGAACGTCGCGATCGCGCTCCAAGAATTTGGCCTCAACATCACCGACGCTCAACAAGCCATAAAAATGGCAAGGGCTATCAAATCACCCGAAGAAGTCAAATGTATTTTCGCATCTCTACGCGCTACAGAAGTGGCTGTGGGCAAGCTCCGTGATGCGATCACACCCGGCCTCACTGAGAACCAACTTTGGTCAATCATGCACAAATCCGTAATTGAACAGAATGGTGATTATATCGAAACTCGCCTTCTCAGCGCCGGTTCTCGAACAAATCCTTGGTTTCAAGAGTCAGTCAGCCACGTCATTGGAAAGAATCAGCTCGTAGCTCTGGACACAGATGTAGTTGGCTGCCATGGCTACTACTCTGACTTTTCACGGACTTTTCATTCGGGACCTGATCCTCCAACTGATGAGCAGAAGGAATTATACAGGATTGCACATGAGCAGGTCATTCACAATATGAGTATTCTCAAGCCGGGCTTAACATTTCGCGAGTATGCAGATCTGGCGTGGGATATTCCTAAACAGTATTGGGCCAACAGGTATTTTGTCTCGGCGCATGGGTGTGGCCTCACGGGAGAGTGCCCTTGTTTGTATCATCGAGACGATTTCCCAGATGCTGGCTATGATGGGATTATTGAGTCAGGTATGGTGCTTTGTAGAGAGTTACATCGGAAAGGAGGGTGGTGCGCAGGGTGTGAAGTTGGAGCAGCAAGTCTTAATCACCGAAACCGGTGTTGAGATTTTGTCAAAGTTTCCTTTTGAAGAAGCCTTACTGAAGTGATTTGGGGAAATCCTGGCAATCTATTCTATGGTTCACTTGCAGAATAGTTCATGATCTTCCCGCTTTTCGAGGCATCTTTCAGTTTCTATGCAAGTTGCTCTCTATCAATACGGTAAACATCCAAGTTTGGAGCATTGTCCACAAGAGCGATCATAGAACTTGATTCCTCTTCCGTCAGTTCTGGGCGTGATGGGCAGACTCTCTTTCGGGTCCTTAAGAACATAACAGAGCGTATTATATTGGTCCACGTACCAGCCAAAGGTTTGACAACTCTCGTCGCTCAAGCATGCCCGAGCGCAGAACTCGATAGTTGCTTGGGGCATTGGGAGTGAGGTCCAACCGCTGGTAGAAAAGAATCCCTGAATTCCGCCACATGAATCGGTTCTCTCTGCAGGAACGGTGCAGGTTGGTGCGTATTCGGCCACGTAAATATCGTCCACGGCTACGTATCGTGTGCCTGGTGAATTAGACCTTATGAAGACGTAAAGATGATCGTTTGTGGCGCCTTTGATTACCGTGGAGCGCTGGATGTATGTGAATGGAGAGCCCAAGGGTACAGTGAACTTTTCTTGGTAGGCATGGCCGCCTTTAGAGGTGGAGATGATTAAGGAAAAGGCCCAATCCTCGTCGGGACTAGGGACAGGAGCGAAAGTGAACCAAACTTGGTATTTCTTGGCCGGGTCCAAAGACATGGATTTCCATATATCAGTATTCCACGGAGTGTTGATGAGTCTTGTAAGTTATTAGCCATGGTGAGTTCCGAGTTGGTGATGACATTCGACTTACGCGAACTGGTCGCCGGTGTGGGCTCTTGGTATGTCTTGAGAGGTACTGCTCTTTCGTTGAAAGGGCACAGCAGCGAAGGTCGACACAAATTCCCATATATTATCTCCCGTATTATCTCCCTCAAAGCCAGGGTCATCCATTAAGACTGAGATGACGGGGCATGAGGCTGAAGTAGTAGTAGTGGATGGCAAGATAGTTTCTGTTGTCGTGGTGCTTTCAGACTCGAACACTGCTGTAATTAGAGTTGTTGATGTGTCGATGGACATGGTAGTGTCTGTGATATCAGTCGAAGTAGTAGGCTCCGTTGAGGTTGATTTAGCCAGCGTAGTTATATCGATTGTTGTTGAAGACTCATTGGATGTGATAGGTACGATAGCTGTGGTAGCATCAGTGGTAGTTGCAACAGTTGAAGAACCAGTATCCCCTGGGTTAGTCGGATCAGTTGACACAGTAGAGTCAATTCCAGTTGAGATGGTAGCCGTATCAGTAGTAGCAGTTTCGATTGACTCTTTAAGTTTCGAGGTGTTAATCGATACGGTTGAGCCGAAGTTTACTGACAAGATCGAGGTTCCCAGAGTGACAGCATCAGAGGTAGCTGTTGAGCCAGTAGTTGAAGAATCTGAAAGGCTTCGACTTGAAGTCGTGGTTTCAAAATGTGTCGCTAAAGAATCACTCAACACTGCAGACAAAGTAACAACTGAATCAGCAGAACTAGAGTGCTCATGTGAAAACGAGGTAAAGGAGTCAGTTGCCGTTGAACTTGAAGCTACAGACGGAAGTGTTGTTTGGTAGGGGTGAGGGTTAGGGTGGGAAGGAGAGCGCGGCCTGCACTTTCCAGCATCAACAGTCCAGAAGCTCCATGCCGCTAGGACAGCAACAGGCATCTTTGAGGTTACCATTTTTGAACCGAGTCTGTAAGAAGGAGTTATTCTCCCTGTTCCCTTTTGTCTCTGAGCGGGAGCCTGTCACTTTGTACTTTCACCACATCAAAAGCATGCTTAAAGGCTTAGTATTAGCGCTTTTAGATTTCAGCTAACCAGTCCATTCTACAGGAATAGCAATAGTCGGAAAGTCTCTATGGAGCAGATGTGGGCTATGTCAGGGGAAGACTCAGATTATTTGTTCAACTAACAGTGCCATTCTGCGGCTTTATCGATAGTTTCACGGTCTGGACTCTGGTAGACTGTTCCAGAATGTCGGTTTCTAACGAGATTAAACTATGTGTTTTTCTTCATTAATATAGGTAGGTAGGTCGACGGTAAATAAAGCAGCCATTCACAATTCAACTTAAAATACAAAGAGCTCATTATCTTTAGATAAAAAATCCAGAGCAAACCTCAGTTATTCAGTAGGATGGAGTAGAGCTCTAGATTAAGTCTATATTTCCTTGTCATTATTG
>JAALXK010000266.1:0-37934 GCA_012977745.1 Fusarium anguioides | reverse complement strand
CGAGATAACCTACATACGTTTTATACTAACTTTACCATTAACCAGAAGTATCTTTATATCTACACCTATCAAATATCAGTATAGGGTAGTAATGCAAAACATCCTGAGTTTTCCCCTTTAGATAAATTTATTATATGCATTGACTTAATGAATTAATTATTTTAAGAACTTAATCATTTAATTAAACAAGAAAGAATTTGGTAATTCTAAAGAGTTTATTATATTAATAATAAATTGAATCAGTATAGTCCCAGCAGTCTAGTGACTACAGCTCAAGCATTTTTCCATAAACATTTTACTGCGCTGACTTTCTATAAGTCTCACTTCAGATGTTAAGCTTCTGAATATTAGTCGCTATCATTCTTAGGGCTAAAACTGAACCGAATTATGCTTGTTTATTAACTATCTTGTTACACCAAAGGGTTTGTGTAATTGAGCAACAGTCGCAGCTGAATTCAGCCAAATACGCCTCAAAGAGAGTTCAAGCCGATCACATGACTAGAAAGTTCTCAAGTAGGAATAGCTTTAAGCTTCTGATCAAAAGCGGGGTCAGCAGCACCTTAGACAGTTCAATTCAACACAATCGGGTTCAACATGTCTAGCTAGCTGTACAGTAATTGGAGATTTTATACTATATTAGGCCTATTTCAGGTCCATTTAGTTAGGTAATTTAGCCTCTTTCAGATTTGTAACTTAATAACTGTATTTATAGTGCTAACTAGGCTGTTGTTAGTTTAACAGCTAGCTTCAAACTGCTTCGAATTTCAAAGTGATTAATCTAAGATCCGTGCTCACCCTAATCAGACATGGAATAGAAGAAGATTTAAGAAACCCGACACCACTTAATTTCCAGCGAGTCCAAAATATCGAAGCTTAACTAGTTGCATTTTCATCAAGCATGCATTCAAGGACCTCACCTTATCAGCCAGCAGAGAGTTCAGAAGAGCCTACTGCCTGGCACTCTACAAGCAGCATTGAAATAACAGCTGTACTTCTTTTCATAAGATCATGTATTATTATAAAGAAGAAAATAAAATTAAATATATTCTTAAATCTTGATTCTCTAGAATGTTCTAGAAAACTTATTTTAATACAAAAACTTCTTAATTCTAACATATAAATTAGACTTATAAGTCTTAAGGCTTAACATTTTCCAGAAAAATTAATATGAAAAATGAATTACTATCTAATTTAAGGGCAATAAGGAATCAAAGTTCGGCGCTGTGTTAAAGGAGCCATCTTTGTAACGCAAAGGTTCAAAGCCTCCAAATCTAGGAACCTGACTAGAGAGGCGCTGATTGACCCTCATCTTGGAAAGATGCCACTGGATCCAGTACATTTGTTCATGCTCTCTGAGGTAGCGGCTGCCGTGGAAACTTTGTAATACCACGTTTCGAGACAATCTACCAAGCTTGCGACGATCGTTGGATTTGTCATAAAATCGTCTTGTTAACCACTCGACATCCCCTGGTAAGATTTCATCGGGTAGGCTTGGGGGCTGAGACTCATCATCGGCAGTAAATTTTGACCAGGGTCCAACCATACTTAATATACTGAGTTGGCCTCTTGCGAGTGCCATAGGATCATTTGGTGGAACAACCTCCCCATATTGCTCTTCCTGGTTGTTGGGATCTGTTAGCACCAATGCAGTGGCGCCCACTTCTGTGGCAACGATCGGAACCCCAGCTAGAGCAGCCTCTCCGATGGCAAGTGGAAGGCCTTCTGAGATAGATGAGTTCAGAAAAAGCCAAGCATCTTGAAGGACCAGCTTTGGATCGCCAAATCCCGCCAAAATGACCTTCCCGCTAAGACCTGATTCGGATATAAGCTTCTCCATCTCCATTGTGTAAGATGGCTGTCTGTCTTTGGCACCATACACGACGAGTTGGTAGTCCTGAAAACCAAGCTGATTCACGATGATATCGGCTGCTTGAATAGCGATCTTGACACCTTTGATGAATTGGACGTTGGAGAGCATTACGACAGTGGGCTTCTCTGTGCGAACCTTTTCAACAGCTTTGAAGGCTTCCATGTTGCTAATGCCGTTTACGATGGGGTCAATTTTACGTCGAAAGGCATTCCTGCTGCCATGGATGCCTGACTCAGTGCCGATCTCGGTCTCCCACATGCTGGAATAATGTCAGAAGTCGGTCAAACAACTCGTTCAAGGGATAAACTTACGGATTGAACACAGATGCACAAGGCATGATAACATCGGCATGGAAGTATGCTAGGCGGGTCGCCATACCGATACCAGCAAGCAACATTGACTGGACCGAGAGTGGAAGCCCGGACTGCGCCGGACTTATGTTCAGACATGTTTCTCGCCAAAGAATCGCATGATCCCAGATACCAAACGTCACGTCGCGTCGGCACTGGAGCAGCATGCCAAACAGGCTGCTGATACCATGATGAGTGCTTTGGAAGACACGCGGACAGTCCGATGGTACGTCGACAGCATAAATGAAGAGGTAAGCCATGTAGATGTTTAGCGAATCCCTGAAATCAGACATGCTTGGTCGTTCGATGTCGAAGCACTTTGAGACATCGACAATGTTTGGATCATCATAAGGAACGAGCCAGGCTCTGGCCCATGCGCGCAGGACCTCATCTGACTTCCAGGTACGGCCATAGTCCTTATTCTCATAGTACTTGGCCATAGAAAGCATTACATTGCTGTACTTAATTAGATCAGCTCTCGAGTACTTCTTCGTTCTAGCACCTTTGACAAATTCCGTGAGAAGAGGGACGAAGATGCCGAGCACGTCGGTTGTGAGATCAGTGTCTGCAATCTTTTCATCGACCTGAGACTCCAAAAGGTTGTCGAGAATGCCATGGTTGGCCGTGTTATTGTCGAGGCCCCAGAGAGGGAGAAGCTTCATCGACTGAACGTTCTTTTCGACCTGGAACCGTGGGATCCCGTACTCATTGGCGCATTCTGCGAGTACGTGGTTGCGAATGGTACTGTGTCCATTGACCAAATCTCGGCGACAATTAGAGACTCCACCTGGAGATATGGGCCAACATCCAATATCGTTGAAAACAACAGATATTCTATCGTCAGTGTCTTTGTAACAGTTCTGTGGTTGCGCCGTCACCGGGTTTGCGTCGTTTCCGAGACCCATCGCATAGAGGTCAGATGGTTTGATGGCTAATAAGTTGGATTGAGCCACATCTCTCTGCATGTCGGTGGCCGAGGTAATCTGCTCAATTTCATCATCCAGTGCCTGACGAGCATCGTCCAGGCGTCCCTCGTCTCGCGCGCGCCAGTACTTCCGGAGCGATGGCTCTTCACGCAAGATGAGTTCGTCGATCCAGCATGCTGTCGATGCATCTAGAGAGTTACTCTTGAGCCAGTGCTTCCACAATTCTGTACGAACACGCCAAGTTGGCACACGCGTGTACCGACGTCTGTTCCACTGAGCTAGCCAGAAGCCAGGGTCCAAGTATGTCATTAAGCTCGGTATCCTACTCGCTCCGTTCCTCATGTATTTGATCTGCGTGACACTATGTTGAGACAGTAAATCTTCCGTATCGAACGAGAGGTTTTCGGGTCGTTTGAGAAGTTGAGCTTCATTGACAAAGAGGCATGGGCGCTTGGCAATGGCTGTTTTATTGCCGTGTTGGTCTTGGATATGCGTAACTATGATGGGGTCCCGACGATGTTTGTACTCGTAATTTGTAACGTACAGTTTTCCAGCAATACTATGGACGATACGGTGAATGAGACTTGATGGTATCCAGTCATACCGCTCTTGATTGACGGGCTTACCCCAAAAGACAGACATCGAATCATCGTTGAGGGAGTCTGTAAGTTTGTAATCGGCACGCAAGATATCGGCGTTGGCTTTTGATGTGTTCCGGTAATGATAATCAAAACTGATCTGCTCGTTACCGCATTTCGTAACCCCCTTGACAATTCTTCCGTACTTGTCGTAGTACCCAAAACTCTGACTATCAACACGAATAGTCTCGACGCTAAGTGGCCGTCGTAAGATCGAGTTTTCGTCGTACCGGTACGTTGATACGATTGAAGGTCGATGCTGCATTCGAGATGTGAGACGCATGTTAACGTCGTAGGTCGCCATTGATATGGGGATTTCATCTTGAGGTGGCTCTTTCAGGATGCCGCTATAGACTGTCAAAAGCGTTGGTCCTCTCTCGTGGTCAGACACAAAACCCGTGACCGTTCCTTTCGCTTGCTCTATGATGATAGCGCCTCTGTGTAGCTTTATCTTGCGTCGTTCGCCTTTCTTTGCCAGTCTGGTAATGTTGATGAGAGCAGGTTTATTATGTATAATGATCCAGTAGACACAAATACTCCGGATAACCCAGCAAGCTTTCCAAATTCGGCAAAGGAATCTCACCATGATGGTGTGCATTGGAGCATTCCGTAGGCAATATGATAGCTCTCGCGTTACACCTGATCCACCTCCAGACAGGATAGCTATCCATTTGACTAGGCTGGAGGTTCTTCTAGTGATCTGTCGTAAAAGAGAATGCAACGGTCCCAATCTATTCGCAGAAGGTATATCGATTGATTGGAGTTGAGTAGGGTGAAGTCGCTGTTCCAATGTACCTAAAGCTGCGATCTTAGTGGTGCGGTCGATATTTTCCCTGCACTTTTGATGGATTCGGAGGGTGAGACGAGTGTGGAAGTCTCTGCATTCTGTTTCGGTCTTCCTCTCGGCGGCCCAATGTTGAAATTCGACAGATGTCTGAAACTGTTCGCCGTTCACGCGGCTGAGAATCATTTCCCGGACATGTTGGGGAGTATCTTCCCATTTTGTATTGATATCAATGCCTAGGCAAAGGTGTTTCAGCAGATTTGTCTCAGTCTTGAGCGCCATGTGACTCAGGGTTTGATTGCTCTGTGTAGCAAGATCAATCTCGATACGCGTAGAGGTAGGTCCGGTACCGGGCACGAAATGCTCAGCCTGCACAGCTTGTAAATGAGAGATATCCAATTCCGACCGTGCCACATGGTACATCAATGCCTCGCACACCATAGAGGCAAGGATACACTGCCAGGAAGGTAAACTCTCCTCCAATTCACTAACGGTACCAACAGTGACGACGAGAACCCCATTGACCTTGAAGCAGAAAGAGGACAAATTACCAATACCAGTTTCGTGGAAATTACCACTTGAGGACGTCACCAGGCCGATTTTACCGTCCTGCCACATTTGGTGGACAAGTCTTGTCAACCGATTGCCCCATTCAACTTCGGTGGCGTAGATGTTTGGACATTTCGAGCTGAGCTCTAGTAGTTCTGTAACTCTTTTGGAAAGAGAGGAACCATCATCAAACTGCTGCCTGAGGCTGTACAACCTTTGGCATACATGAACGGGAATATGGCTGATTGAGGAGGGTTCTTCAGTCGTGAGTTTCCACTGGGTCACAATTGGACACCCATCGTCGCCCTTCATCTTTCCCAAGCAGAAGACTGGAGCACCTTTCCAAGCGTAGTAGGATGTACCGGCAGCGGCAAGAAGAGCTGCAACATTTTGCGATAAGATGTCGGTGTATAGAAACCCAGCGCTCTGAGGGATGGCGTGCAATACGCAGCCGAGAAGGAAACCAACGGTGGCTGAAAAGAACATGACTGTAACATGAGCACCAGTATTTGTTGTAAAGCACCGGTTGAACTGAAACATGATGGTAGCAGAGTAGCCCAACACGTACATGTAGTAAATGATCGTTGCCTCTGTACTTTCAACAAGAAGCCATAAAAGGACTGTCGTACAACCAAATAGTACTAAAAGCTTTCCAAAAACGTCCAACATAGCTCTCAAAATGTACTGTCGACGTTGATGTTCGTCCTTTGCTTCAACTCTCTCGATATCCTCAAGTCCTGCTAGCTTCTGGTGCGAGATCTCGTACCGTTGGCTCCAGTAGTCTTGCAGAGCTGAATCTAGTATCATGGCAGACAAACAGAAGTATACTATAGCCAACCAAATACTGTATCGGCTACGGCTATCAGTGTAGATACTTGGATAGGGCTGTCGTGCACTGAGGGCCATCATCAGCCAACGGTCAAGTAGAGCAATGAGGAATAAGCCGAGATTTTGACCGATGTCATGGCGTGCAACACGGAAAAGTAAAAAAGGGCTATGGTCTTTTAGTCCCCGCCTAAGTTGGTTCTGCTGATTGACAGCTTCTGAAAACTGAGTGAACCATCCCGTAGAAAACTTTGGGGGAGACTCCTCCTCTATCGTTGTCTTTTTTAGGAGCCAGCTGATATAAGGCATGCCCTCTGCTACCCGAACAACGAGAGGATCGGCAATATACCCTATGGCCTTCGCCTCTTTGGTACGGTTATGGTAACCAATGACTGCGGCCGAAAATGCCTCTAGAGAAAGCTTTTCCTTGTCTGACTCGAGAAGTTCATCATCGGAATCGACATTGTCGCTGCGAGACTGCAGTTTTGTTGAATACCACTCAACAATGTCGGCCTGCTTAAAAGATGGGATCCTCTCCATCCAACTTGACCATTCGCGGCATAGTCGACGGTACCGAATGAGAGTGGTGAATAGAAAAAAGTACATGATAGGAATGTATATCTGTAAGTCACGGCCGCTGGCAAATGTTGAGATAATGGGTGACAAGAACAGGATAGGTAGCGTTTGCAAGATAACATGACGGCCAGAGGTCAGCGGTGCCTCGTAAAGATGCATGGTACTCATGACGCCAAGAACATTGAAGTACGTAGTGATGCAAATGATGTAGGCCATAAACACCAAACCAGTGTCCAATGATTTCTGGATAGAAAATCCAATCAAGCCGCAGAGGCCTACAGCTAATGTAAGAAC
Source organism: Fusarium anguioides (assembly GCA_012977745.1). NCBI lineage: Eukaryota > Fungi > Ascomycota > Sordariomycetes > Hypocreales > Nectriaceae > Fusarium > Fusarium anguioides. Next base: position 31,122 of record JAALXK010000266.1, on the reverse strand, counting down.
AAAGCCTCCAGAAAGCCTCTGAACATGGAAGTGGATCATGTTGTCGTAGGCGTAGTGGGTAAGGTAGAAGTTACCTGTGCTTCCAACCCAGCCTGTAATACCGGCCGTCAAAAGCATAGATGCAAGCAGGGCGTATCCGGCAGCCTCAATATGATTTGGAGCCATGAATGCCGTCATGAAGAATCCACGACCGAGGAAGGTAAGGAGTGTTACGTCGACAACAGCAGGAAGACAAAATATAGACATTGCACCTGCCATTGAGAGCCGCTTCTTCCAAGCTTGTACTCTTCGGCTGGAGCTTAGCTTCGCTGAGGATGTCGCTGAGGCGGGGCTATCACTCTGCTCACTAGAACGAGTCTCATTGGAAACTGGATACATGGTCATAATCTCCTTGCTCATCCTGTAGTCGGCAGGAGGCGGGTCAGCATCTAGTAGGAGACGATAGCGCTTGCATATAATCTTGCCAATATCTCGTGGAAGAAGGTCAAAGTAGACTTCGCACTGAGAGCCTAAGATCCACAGCTCTGAAAATACGGCGGCCTGATCAGGTTCAGAGAGGAACAGTGGGCAACGATCCGTGGTCTCCATATATACATCTTCAAAGGCCGCTCTTCGGAGGATTGTGAAGAAGATAAGGGCAAAGAGGTCGGCATTCGCATCAACAGGTTGATGCGACTTAAAGGGCTCCAACAAAGTCTGCAGAAGTTTCTTTATCACCTTTCCGTCGCCCAAAAGAAGAGCCTCACTCATCGTCGCCTCAGTAAGGTCATATAAATGGGTGAGGTTGTCAAGCGTCGGCAGACTTTCAGCGCCTTCAGCCCTGAGATACTCAACACGCGACTCAAGCAGCTCACGTATCCGTAAAGAGTCTTCTAAAGCTACCAGTGCGCAACGACGCCTCCATGCAGTACGACTAGCTTCTCTTATCAACAAGGATCGACAATACTGACTGGTTGCATCGTTGAGTGGATGGTGTAGACGCGAGGTACAGAGTCTTCGCATCACGTTGAGGATCTCAGCATACGTCGCCCGATGGAGCGATTCCCGGATGTTAATGGAAATCCCAGGACTATCATGGTGGCCACTTGCAAGATCAAGAAGGCGTTCTTCTTCGAATCTCTGCTCTCGTGGAACGGTGTTGTGAGCCAGCCAGGTGTGAAGAATGACTGCTGCATCGCTCGGTGAATCCAATGATATGTAGATATCGACGAAGTTCATAGGATCAGTTCCATGACCTCTGGAAACGCCCCAGAAACAAACATCCGCGGCAGGAACCCGAAATCCAGTTTTGAGGCCCTTGTGTACCCGGATATGGTTAGATGAGAGGCCGTCGACTAGTTCCCTCACCAAACCTTGGCGGCCCGTGTATGGTAAAATGGACTCAAAGGTTCTCACCAGGGTCTGTTTGTCATTCTCTTCAACTGTTTGTAACATGTTGAGCTTGCTGAGGTGAGTCTGTATCTCAACAACAGCATCAAAATGCTGAACTGTTGGCTCTGCAGTTACTGGAAAACATCCAAGACGTGAGATCCTCACATCTCCTTGACCAGAATTCCAGAAGTCCTCTCGGGTTGGCTCTATTTGGGGCAACTCAATCGATGAAAGGGAGGGGAGATTGTCATGATCCTGAGGTTGAACAGCCTGAGTTACCTTCACATGCTGCAGTAAGTGCCGAGCTGCTGGTATGATGGACGTCAGAAGATCGATTGACAGTGACGATCCTTGTGAAGGGCTCATTTGTTCCGAGGTCGATGGTTCGCAAAGTCCGGTCGACCAGCATCGTTGCAACTTGAAACCTAGTCAGTCTAACGACTCAAAATCCAGGGTCAAAAGTACCTACCTCAATAACCTCAGATCGCCGGATATATTCAAAAGCGCTTAAGGATTTCTTTGCATCTTGGACAGTCGCGATCTTGGTATCCATGGCATGATCAACGGGGCCGTGATTCATGATCGCACCAAAATGCTGAGCAATTTTGGCGCCGCGACGAACGACCGCCGCCGATGGACGGATTTCCCAGCGGTCGAGAAACCCAACAAAAAATTCGGGCCTCTTTTCTCGTTCTGATACACAACGGTTCATCATCTCACGTAACCTTTTCGCTTTGAAATAATCCCGCCGCTGACCGTTGGGTAGAATGCATGCGTTTTCTAGCACAATTCCAGAGACTAGTGAAAGGTTGATAGGGTCAATGGCTTCGCAATCATGATGAGATACCAAAATTACCGACACATTGATACTCCTCAGTCTTTCTAGCAGGGTAATAACCTGGCCTGTTGAGGTACTTGAGGGGCATCTTAAGGCGAAGCCTGTCAGATTATTCTGAACTGTTTTCAAGGCCAAGGAATGAACAGTGGTGGATAGACCAGGCTCCACCAAATCTTGTTGATCAAAGTCATCCATGCTAATCTCAGCAAGAATGATTTTATCTCGACCCTCGTTCATGGTCTTAATGGATGAGCCGTGAGACCAGGTCCCTCCAGAAACACTACCATCACTTCCATCCTTTGTGAGGGTAATCACATCTAGGTCGCATAACTCTGGTGCTTTGAGGGTTTCGAGAGAGGTGGCGGACCTGGAAGGCAACCGAAATGACTTTATTGAGCGGAATGAGGCGGTAAGACCTCCCTCTCTTGCAGCGAGCACCTTGGATGAGTATACACCTATATCGCGAAGTGGGACACATTCCTCTCCACGGATGTTTAACCCTGAGCTAGCTACAGGGACAGTCGAAAGAGGGACAGAATGTCTTGGTCCGTAACCGGTGGCGTGAAACTCGGCGAATGTTGAAGAAGGCACTTTGGCGCTCCCTGACGGTGATGAGAATTGCAATCGACTTCGTAAAATACGGTAGACGATATAAAGGAGCAGTGGTAAGATAATAGCCACTATGCCGATCAACAGCCCAGCTACCCGATATGAGTTTTTGAACAGAACAGAGGCAGACAGAACACTGTTGCAGAAGATTTCTAAATGAGGCGACTTTTGGCAGGTGTCTTGTGCCACGTTTTCAAGACCTGGCTGAAAGAATGAGGCCATGACTGAAAGGGGAGATGACGTTCTGAGTATGGATCCAAAGGAGAAAAAATAGATGAGTGTAGTGTATTACAAGTGGAACATGGATCAAAAGTAGATGGCTGAACAAACGAATGAATGAATGATAGACTGACTGAGGGAGTATGAAACAATGAACAATCGAATGATGGCAAACGCTTGCAGTGTTTGAACCTCACGAACAAATACAGTCAGCCTCAAGTATAAATTGGCCTGTTACACCAAAAGCTCTGCCCCTGGCACTTGTCTCAAAATGTCATAGAACGAAACGCCTTAGCTCCGGTTAGAACGAAGAAAATATTGATTAGCTGAACATATTTCGGAATAGAATATCGGGCCGAGGGGTACCTTTGTGCACGGTAGGGGTACCTGCTGAAAGATGTCATGACATCAAGTTTCCAAAGTTCCGGAATAGTTAGTGATCTGCCAAGAAGCTTAAGCGGGGAATTCGTCCTTGTTGAAATGTTTCCGATGCGGGTCAGTCTAACGAGCTGCACGTGGAAACTTCAGCTGAGCAGGGGTCCCAGTGGCTAGGCCACTGTTTGGATACATTCACCCCATACTCATTTGCTCTTGCTTACGAGGCTGACGATGTCTTCATGTTCCAGACATACCATGCGGAACTCGAATATTAACCCACTGTTGCGGTCGAGTCCCAAAGATAGACGCCTCACCCGTAATCCGTCATGCTTGGTAAGTCTCTAACAAAGATTTTCTGTCTTTAGTGATGGTCCACGACGGGTTTATTGTACCTAGCAGGAAAGGCACCCTTAGACTCGAGGTCAAGGTGGACATGGTATACTCATTGTCCACATTTGCAGGCCAGCTATTGAATCTATTCACCGCAGTAGATGATCGTTCGTTGAGCGGACAGAGCGGTGAACAGGAGTTGACTAGCAGGAAGTAAGGGCAAACAACAAATTACGCAACAGATTTTTACTCGCTCGAGTGTCTGTGGTTTGGATGCCAGGCTATTTGATTATATAAATACAGGAAAGGACCTGCATGCCCTGAAGTGTTTGATCATCCACAAACATTCTTCACTCAATTCAATAGTGTTGTGCAATTCGCCATGTCGAGCTCCAGGAGTTCCAGATCTTCCTCTGTCTCAACGCCTAGTACTTCTAGCGAATCGGCTGTCTCCTTGCCCTTTACCGGGTCTATTTCTGAATCTCAACAGAGCCTCTCATCCCTGAATTTCTCTTCTTCGCCATCCAGAAGCTCCTTCATCCTTGTTACCGGTGGTCTTGGCTACATAGGATCTCACACCTCACTCGAGCTTCTCAAGGCTGGTTACAATGTCATTATTGTTGATGACTTGAGCAACAGCTATCACAGTGTGTTTAGCAATGTCAGGATCCTGGCCCATAAGCATTGCGTACAACATGGCGTCAAGATGCCTGCCTTTCATTTTCACAAGCTTGATTACCGCAGCGAGGCAATGAAGTTCCTCCTCGAGTCCTACTCCACCTTTGCACTCCCCCCCAATGGCGAGTCAGAGGATGTTTCCAGGAGAGTATCAAGGATCACAGGTGTCATCCACTTTGCTGCTTTTAAGTCTGTCAGCGAGTCTATTGATAAGCCAATCGCGTACTACCAGAATAACGTCTGTGGTCTTGTTGAATTTGTTCAGCTTTTGGGCGAAAATGGCATCCGCAGATTTGTCTTCTCCTCCTCGGCCACCGTCTACGGTGCCAAAGCCTCGAAGGGAGTTCCCCTTAAAGAAGAAGATCTTGTTCACCACGACACACCGCACGTTGATGAATCTGGCAATCACAGCGTCGTCGAGCCTAGTGTTTCCGGTCTTACATCTCCTTACGGTCGTTCCAAGTATTTCTGCGAAGCAATCTTGGCAGACATCGCGCACAGCGATCCATCTTGGCGTATCACTGCCCTTCGATATTTCAATCCGATCGGATGTGACCCATCTGGATTACTTGGAGAGGATCCCAAAGGCGTACCCACCAATCTGTTTCCAGTCATTACTCAGGTTCTCGCTGGACAGCGCTCGGAACTTGACATATTCGGTGCTGACTGGAACACGAGAGACGGAACCGCCGTCCGCGACTTCATCCATGTTGCGGATCTAGCCCGCGGCCACGTTGCGGCCCTCGGCGCTAAGATAGAGGCACCGTTTCGCGCCTTCAATCTTGGCACCGGTAGTGGAACGACCGTTACAGAAGCAGTACGGAGTCTAGAAGCAGCATCCTCAAGAATTATTCCCACACAAGTGGCTCCCAGGAGAGCGGGAGATGTGGGGATTTGTGTTGCGGCTAATGACCGTGCTGTTAAAGAACTTGGGTGGACAGCCAAGGAGTCAATCCAACAATGCGCTCGCGACTTGTGGAATTACGTTTCTAAACAGCGAGATTGAACACCAACTCTTTTGGCTTCTTTCTGCCTTCCTCTTTTGTCTTTTTTTCTTCTTTTTTATAATTTACGGTTGACTTGCGGATTTTCATTGCGGATATAATAGATAAAATGGGGAATGTAAACGCATGTTGTACAGGGATCAGGTAGCTCATCTAAAAATTGAGTACGGATAAGCGAGGTAGACTAAAAGAATTGTACAAAGACCGATTAAACTCGAACAAAGTCCCGATCAACAGGATCCATCGTTTGTAGCTGAAAAAAACCCCGACTTAGTTTAGTTCTTGTCAGAATCCGGTCAATGATCCATTTCTAGAATCGGTGGCTTGGGACTTAACTTAGTTGAGCGTGTGTTCGAACTTTGACTTAGTGGGATTGTCCAGAAAAATGGGATTCTTAGCAGACTGAAAAGCCAAAACCTACAATAAAGCTGTGTCAAAAACGAACGATGGCAATGATCTTATTTTTCCCATATCTTAGCGCCCATAGATGCCTAATTCGGCTTACCATCACAACATTGCATCGTGTTCTCCATAGTCTGAAATTGGCATACCTTACTTGGCCGGATGATCCGTTGGTCTTGTAAGTGTAACTTTCGAGCTAGACGCTGTTGGTTCTAAGTAGATACCAAAAATGTTTAAAAGCTCGTCGTTTTACATCTCTCTTGTGCTTCTACTTTGTTTTAAACGCACTGCATCATGGATCCCCTTGGACCGAGCCAATCGGCCATCATCATACCACTATACATTTATCCACTTCCCGGTGCATGGGAACCGCTCTGTCAAGCAGCCATCGCTAATCCCGAGCTCTTATTCATCGCCATTGTCAACCCTTCCAACGGCCCTGGGCCTGGGCCCTTTCCTGACAACAATTACGCGACAGTGCTGAGCCAGCTGAGCAACCTCCGTAACGTACAAGTCATTGGCTATGTTCACTGCTCTTACGGTGATCGTCCGATCAATGAGATTCAAAGGGATATTGCCAGCTTTGTCGGTTGGAACAAAAGGTTCAGGGTAGACGGGATCTTCTTCGACGAAACCCCGTCGATCGGTAATCTGTCCGAATGGATGGTGGGTCTAGCCAAAATTGCAAGATCCAGCTGGGCCCGAGACATTGGTCGATCGTGTCTCGTCGTGATCAACCCCGGCGTTATTGTGGACCAGGACTTCTACAGAGACATTGATTTGGTTGTTACCTTTGAGCAATCCGAGGTCCACTGGCAAGAATATTTTTTGAACGACGGCATCGCCCAGATCCCCGGCGATGCCCGAGAAAAGTCGGCTGTGATGATACATTCTTGCAGTGGAGATGTCAAAGCTTTGGCTCGACAGGTCCAAAGACTGGGTTTTGGTGGTCTGTATTTGACCGATCAGATCAATGGAGGTTATACGCAGTGGCCGCGCATGTGGACTCAGCTTATACAAGAAGTTGCGGTGCTTCGTCGCACACTGAGCTCTAGGCATTAGGCTTCTTATTGCCTGTGTACATATGTCTTTTATGGCAAATAATATGGTCTCCAGGTTTCTGTTCACCAGCCTTGTCCCTACTATGAAACGAGATCTGTACAATTGCTTATGGGTTAAGTTCAAGGATAAACACAGCGGTAGAAATTCGATCGAGTGCATATGAGGAGGTGAAATGATATGATTTTCTAAATGTCCAAAGAGAGCGTCCCATTTTTTTAAGTTTATGCCAAAACAGTATTCCATGTGTCAAGGTTATCCACTTCCCTGGAGTTGCTCAAGGGTTTGGGTTTTCTTGTCTCTATCGGGCTGCCCTTGGTGTGAATCTAACGAAACTGCCTAGCACCCATTCACGCATCCAGTGTAGTCGTGTAGGTCTTTCCATCACAGTACTCAGCCCAGCCATTTAACTTCATCTCCTTCATGATAGTGCTGAATCCCTTGGTTCCCTTAGCTTTTCCCTTCCCCGAGCAGACAGTCTCAGCGGTTTCAGTAGTTACTCGACCTGATTTCATCTTGGGATACTCGATGTTAAAGACAGGTTTGTCGTTCTTGATAAACTCGGCAAATGTCTCGCACTCGCTGTACTCAATGCACTGCTCATTAACACTGAAGTGCACATATGAGAGGACATCCAAGATAACGTCACCGGCGTTCTTTAAGCCAGTCGACATGTTGAACGAGGCTGCAGTGTCTGAGAGAAATTTGACAAATCGAATTGTATCGCCAGATGTAAGTCTCAAGCCGTTCTCATTTTGCTTTAGTAAGGATTAGATAGTTGCAAGCGGAAATATCAACATGTCACTTACAAAACCATCGACATTATCCGGGTCAATAGCATCACAGCCCTTTTTCGCTGCATACTCAATGCGTTCTTTCATGATGCTGCGTACTTGAGGACTGGAAATATTAAGCCATCGCTCCCCTGGCCAACCATCAAGTTCCTTGCCAAGGTCTTTCTTGTCAAATTCGCCCTTGTCAGCACGCCAATCCTCCCAGGACCCAGCACTGAAGTAGCAAATGACTTTCTTTCCTTTGGCGCGCAACGTAGCAAATGTGGAAGCATCATTGTCATAAAGGTCAAGGTCATAGATATCAACATTGGGTGTGATATCGCCTTTGTTGTCAATTTTGATTGGTTTGAGAAGAACAATTTGCCACGAGGCGCCGACCTTGGGTTGCCAAACATTGGTGTTGTTGGGTCCTGGATTGTTATTTCCATCGTCGTCCGACCCGTCGGTGTCATTGTTGTCGTCAGATCCGCCTGGTTTCTTCAGTCCAAGACCAAGGCCCAGACCGAGTACAGTGGCGACGACAAGAGTTATCGCGATGCAGACCGCGATCTTCTTTCTCAAGGACCATGCTGACTTGTCATCAGATCTTTCATTTTTGATCCAGAGCATGATATTGGCAACGATATGATCGACTATAACCAAGAAGGAGAAGGTATGAAACAATAGAGAACAAACAGTAGAAAAGCCAAGAGGTGAAGTCTGAGTGGCGAAGAAACGATGAAAGACTAAGTTAAGTGGAGAGATGGAAATTAATATCTGGAAGTCCGAAGGCTATTGAAGTACACAACGCAGTAAACAAGGGTAGATAAATTTGCAATACGGCAGATGAAACATGCGATACCCAATGAATTGAGAAAAACCGAGAGAAAATGAGATAGACTGAGCACGTGGTCAACGGAAATGAAGAGACTTGCTGAACCTCTTGGCATCATCATTTGATCTAGGTACACCAGGAGATTGGTAACTTGGGGTGTGTCTTGAGAATTATCCTTGGCAGAAGATAAAACTGCAGAAGGATGTCGACCCGCGTTCCTGCAGAAACGAGTGGAGGATGAGACGGTGGCAATAGTGTAAGCACAAAAAACCGCTCCAGATCAAACGGCGAGGGTTCACGGGCCATGGCCTTGGCAGCTGAAGCATCCCGTGTTCCGGCGTACCGGTAGCGTTTTACCTTTACAAGAAATAAACTAATACGCTCGTTGATCTCGGCCTGAACCGATGCCCCTCTGAATTCTCTGCGTGGTGTCTCCAACTCCACCGTATCTCGGGCTAATATGTGATTGGTGGTACGGTACTAAACGCCTGGCGCTATTAGTTCAGGGGTGCACCGACACCATGACTCAAGGTTACCGCATTTGTCAGAAGTCTAGAATAGTGACTTTGGGCTTAATCGAGAGAATTATTCTCTACGTTTATCACCCATATATGAATTTGTATATCCTCGCCTTTATAAACCCGATTTGTTTTCCAGTCCCCTATACAAACTTACTCTCGTTCATCTATCATTATCGTTTGTCACCCCCGTTTATTACCACCATGCATTTCTCCAACCTTCTTTTCAGCGCTCTTACAATACCTAGCGCTTTCGCTCACATACATGACGTTCGCAGGAAGCCTTCTTCTCTGAAGAGAGATCCACCAGCCATCCCCAAGCCCCATCAAGTCCGGAACGACTTCTGGCAAGATTTTTGGAATTTCGTAAAGCCTCCTGGTAGGAGGGACAAGCCAAAATCTACAGCCAAGGCGATTGTTCTCACCTCCGCAGCCAGCACAGCATCAACTTTAGTTGTGAGCTCTTCCGAAACCTCGGTTACCACTTTTGTCCCGTCCACCACCGCTGCCTCTGCTACTGTTTCAAGTTTTGTTTCCTCTTCATCTGTTTCCCCTTCATCTGTCTCTGCTACTGAAGCAACCCCTCTCAACATCGCTTCGTTGGATAGCACAATTCTCATTTTGGCCAAAAACCAATATTCTGCCGACTCAGCAGCCTCTGGTCTTGAGGCCTACGGCATACCCTTCGAGAAAGTGATTGTTCCAAAGGAGGGCTTGACCTTACCTGTGTTGAACGACACAAGTGGCAACGGAAACTATGCAGGAATTATCATCGTCGATGCCGTTTCGTACGAGTACGAGAGTGGCTGGGACACTGCTATCACCAAGCCACAATGGGAAACAATCCATGAATACCAAAAGAACTTTCGTGTACGACTTGTTCGTATAAATGAATATCCCGGGCCTCAATTTGGTAAGTTGCACATCGTTTGCGACTGACTTGGGCTTGGTAGCTAATTGAGCATAGGCACATCAGTTGCTGGTGGGGGTTGTTGTTCGGATTCAGAACAGCTCGTTAGTCTGAGTGACACTTCCGATTTTCCTTCGGCCAATCTTAAAGCGTAAGTAGTGTACTCTTGACGCCACACAACAATCTTGCTGATATTCCGCGATAGACAAGCTGGTGTTTCTACCAAGGGTATTTACCACTACCCTGCAATAATTACAGACTCGTCCATTGCAAAACCCGTTGCCAAGTTTGGCCCTGGTGGTGGCCACACTTCGGATACTGTCGCAGGAGTCATAAATAAGTTCGATGACGGGCGTGAGCAGTTTGTCTGGTTCCTGGGCTGGGCTCACGACTGGTCCCAGACCACCAACTTTCTGCAGCACGCTCATATTCACTGGGTTACTCGCGGCGTCTTTTTAGGCAAGCGTAAAATCCACCTCAGTCCGCAGATTGATGATGTTCAGTTATCCACTGAGCTATACTACCCAGCTGGTGCTGAATTCAAGATCCGCACTGGAGACCTGGATGCACACGTTAATTGGCAGCACGATATCAACAGACGATTGCCTGCGGGCTCTGATCTGAGACTTGAGTTTGCTCACAACGGCAATGGCGATATTATTGCTGCAGTGACCGAACGCAGTGCCGACCGTGTCTGCACTCCCTCATATGCTGTCGACTTCCCTGCACTTGAAGCCACCTCTCTCGAGTGGGTCAAACCTCCCGGATCAGGCGTCGATATGTGGTCAGACGAGTTTGCATATGGAGAGTATCCTTGGTCCAAAACGTGCGCCAAGCTCGACAAATTTGCTTCGTGGTTTCTCAATAAGAACAATCTCAATGCATTTGCCCACGTTTCTCACACGTTTACTCACCTGGGATTAAACAACGCTACATACAAGGACGCCAGTCGAGAGATTGACTTCAACCGTGCTTGGATGAAGCAAATGGGTATCGATCAAGCACTGCGCTATTCTACAAACGGCCTGGTCCCTCCAGCCATCACCGGTCTTCACAACGCCGACGTTATCCAAGCTTGGATTGACAACAAGATTCTCCACGTTGTTGGTGATAACACTCGTCCGGTACTACGTAACCAGGATAGCAGGTTCTGGCCACTCATCAGCACTATCGCTCAGAATGGCTACGACGGCCTCGTGATTGTCCCTCGCTTCTCGACCACAATCTACTATAACTGCGATAGTGCTGAGTGTACCACTAAAGAATGGATTGAGACATCTGCTGGCCGTGGCGACTTCAAGGATCTTCTGGCACAGGCAAAGAGTGAAAACACCCGCTACCTGCTCGGACTTCAGGCAGATCCATACATGTTTCACCAGGCAAACATGCGCCAGACTGACATGCCTCAGCTGACCATTGGCGACTACACATCCAGGATGTCCCTTGTGATCGCCTGGGTTGAAACTGTCGCACAGGAGATGTACCGCCTTACCAATTGGCCCATTGTTTCCCTCAAACATGATGATATCGCTCGATATTTTCTTGATCGCAAGGCTGTCGATGATTGCATGCCTCGACTAGTGTATGGATTTTCGAAAAACGGCACAGCCATCGATCATCTCATCCTGTCCACTAAAGACAATTTGTGTTCTGTCCCAGTCCCTGTCACAGTCTCAGGGGGGGCTTCTGCCTCTAGTGGCTCCTCCAAGGCCGACATTTTAGGCTCTGAGCCTACTATTGAGTGGGTTACGATGAGCGGTTCGCCTGTCACGCTCACTCTTGGCTCGCCAATTCCCGTTAGAGTGGTCTGAGGTATTGGCCTCTATAGATTATAGCTGCCAACAGATAAGCGGCGCAGGCCTTGGATAAAGACGCTCGCATCTATCTCAAAGGACTTATAAACGTGTTGTTCTTAAAGGAAATATTTATACGTAGAGGGGCGGCTTGGTGAATATTAAGATCCCTGCTTGCGAGAAAAAGTGATCGTCAATGGAGTTTAGAAACAGCTACTTATTTTTTTAGTAATACCACCACTTATTCTTATTTCAGTCTTGGTCTCGAAAACCCTTTGAAAATTAGCGCTTGGGATGTTAGTAATAAGTTGTACCTACCTATTTCCTGTCATGATGTTCCTGGCACTTACTGACTGTAACTAACAAACTCGATAAGGTATAAGATAAAAATGGCAATCCCGAAAATGATGAAACTAGGCTTTCCTTTCTTAATCAACCTATAAATCAGGTTGAATAGTCTTTCTGTCTCCCTCATTTTCCTGCTGTAACAGCCATTTTCCTGTTTTTGTGTTTTATTTGTCTCTCATAGAAGGCTATAGTGGGACGGAACTTATCGATTTTATTGACTGAGACTAAGGTTCCAAGAAGTTGTAGCATGGATAAGCAAACGCTATATAGGATTACGCTTCCGGTTTTCGACCCCAAACAACGCGCTGCTTGTAGTAGGGATGATGCTTGCCAGAATGAATTTCCCGGCGAGCATGGGCAAGAAAGATGTGGACCTCTGTTTGAGTCCAGCCAATTGTATTAGCAACAAAGAGAACAAATCCTTCAGGATCGGACAAGAATGCAAGCTTGCCAAATTGGCCCAGCTCTTTTAATTCCGGGTCTTTCGGCCAGCCTCCAATAGGGGTCTGTAACAGTTTATTAGCTCTTGCTCATGACTTTAATAGCAACATTAATAGTTACCTTATACTCAAATGTCTGGATATCAACAAAGCCAGCAGCTTCCATAGCACTTTTCTGTAGATTTTCTTCATAAACAGAAAAGGTTGTTCCTAGCTTCTTTGCTCCCTCTATAAAGATCTTGCCCCACTGATCTAATGCTGAGTTTTCTTTAACAGTATCATCATCACTAGTAATAATAGCTGAGGGTTCAAGACTTTCAACCCAACCACCCGGCTTGCAGGTTTTATAGGCTTCATTAAAGAGTCTATACCAATCCGGAATAGCGCCGATAAGCCAGCGGATGTGAATGTAGTCCATTGAATTAGGGCTAAAAGTCCACTCTTGGGTGCAATCTTCGATCTCACTATCGAACATGTTAGGCTATCAAACTGGTAATAAAAACTTGCTTCGGATGACGGACAATTTCAAATTTGGTGGGACCCAAGAAGGCTGGATTGGAGAGATATCAGTGCCGATGACTTCAACATTGGGATGTTCATCGGCGAAATCCCTGCCTTATAATTAGTATTGAGCATCACATCCCGAAGGAAATTTTGAGACCTACAAAGCCCAGATGCCTATTGGTTGAGAATAATCATGGTTAGACAGCTATCCGATAACCCGATAGTACCATGGTTCACTTACCAGTGCCTGTTCCAATGTCAAGCGCTTTCTGACAACAGTTGTTAGCTTCCAGGTTGATCTATGAATATACAACTTACCGTGATCTTGTTCGTATCAATAGGCGCGAGGTGAAGCTTCCCTCCAATTCCCAGAGTGAGACAGTGATGACTGATGATTATTAACCCTGTGGTGTTCTGTCTAGACGACAACTTACTTGATGTCGAGCAATTCACTCTGCCGTTCGTCATTAGCAGCCCTGGTCAGGTGAGTTTGTGTCTCTATGCATGACCATAATAATATCTCACCAATATTGCGCACTGCCAATTTCACGATGGTATGTCCTGCCATGGAGTTTGCGATACTCAAAAATACTGGAGGTAACCGAATCTGTAGAAGACGCGAGGCTCTCGTCGCTCAATGTTTGAGTGTCATCATCAGGATTGATGTTTTCCTCCTTCACAACTGTTAGCATCAACATGAATCTGCGTGATCAAGTAAAATATTATCAGCAAGTCTTATCTCACCTCAGCGAGCTGCTGCCAATGCTCTGGTTCCAAGACGCCTGTTCCTGCGACATCCGGCTGCGCCTGCTGTGGTGGGCTTTTTGAAGGGCTCTTTGAGGCATTTTTTGGAGGACTCCTGGTAGGACTTTTCTGGCTTTCTGGGCTTGTTGCAACTGCAGGTGGTGTCGACATTGTGAGTACAGTAGAGGCTAAGCACAGTTTAGTACCTTCTGGGGTGTCTCTTTTAAGTTCCGGGAGCTTATATAGTATGCGTCTAAATTTTATAGGAAAGAGAAAATAAAACGCCGAGAAACGAAATGGGGACTCTTGGATGAAAACATTGACCGCTACGATTAGATAATCAATTAGTAAACTCCTTGTTTGGGGGCTCGGCAATTTACCCATTCTGGGCTGTTAAATAAACGGGTGAGATGGGTGATTGGCTGCGTTGCGTTGATCGACAACGTAGCATGTAATCATTTGTTCAGTCGGGGGTTGGTCGTGGGGGTACCAGGTGAGAAGATACATATCTCAATAGCTTTCAACCTCTACATTTAGAATAAGGAATAGTCTTAACCTTCCTTAAATATTTCCAGTGCAATAGAATTTCCAATCACATTTATTATAAAATTACTGCAAGTAACTATACTAGAATCTACCATTCTCTCAGATTATAATATTTCTTTCTCAATAGTACAGTCATCTCGAATCATTTCTTCTGGATAGAGGCTAATATTAAACTCTATACTACTGCTTACTGTAACTCCTCTAAACAATACTAGCTCAACTCGACTCCATCAATTGCCCCAAACATCTGAAACAAGAAATAGTTAGCGAAAATCTCAATGAACTAGCGCGACGAAACTAGAAATTAATCCTGGAACGCACCTTCTTTATGTCTCCATAAATACCAAACTGCACTGCCGTCATGCCACTAACCATAACTGCACGTGCGTACATGCCTGTGTATGCACCGCGAAGTCCAAGTTCAGAAGCAATGCGAACTAAGCGACGGGTTGTAGTTTCGCCTGTGGCTGCTCTTTCCTTGTTGATTCTACTCAACATCGTATCGGCCGGTTGAGAGACGACAGCGGCGGCCAAACCAGCAACAAGCCCTGCACCAAGGTTGATTCCTGTTATTCCCAACGACGAGATCTCCCTCTTATCTACAACACTATATGCTGTTTGTATAGCTTTCTCGTAAACCAAAAATGTTGCCATGGTATAGGGAATTCTGCGATGATCGTCTAGGTTAGCAAGCAAGTATATATGAAGAATAGCGACCGGGGTTTATCTGGCCGCACGTACTGCTTGAGGAGGATAGGGCTCAGACCGGAGTACAGGCCACTAAGACCCTCTTCTCTTGCTAGCTTCGCTAGAGCGCTTATAAAGCCAGTAGAATAGCCAGGCTGAGAGACAAGTCGTATTCGAACAGACTCAAATGGGCAAAGAGCGATATCACCAAGGAACTCGGCGGCAGCAGCTGAGCCCAGGTATATGGCATTTCGGTTATTTGCAGCAGTCGATAGGCCGAGATAGTCGACTGCTTGAGCTTTGAAGAACTCGTAGCCGCCAAATTTAAAAGCACCCTGGAGACAGTAGCCGGCTATTGTCGGACCTAAACCAGTCAAGAGAGCTCCTGGCCCTTCTGAAGAAACTATGTGTCGTGCACTCCTGGACAGACTGCTGCTGTACGTAATTGGGTCGAGCTGGATTCTTGTTTTAACTCTGCGCAATTAAAGGAGCTGTCAGCGGTGATGACTTCGTAGACAAGATCATAATCAGATTGTCACGGTCGGCCAGTATTGTGTAAGACGGGTTTAGGCAAGGCAATGCAGTTGTTTATCACAGCCGACCCCTATAATAAAGCGCCTTGAAACGTAGGGAAGACACGACGGTGTCATATAAGGTACAAAGGGAACTAAGGAAAAGGGCTCTTTTTTTACTTACACATCGACAGGAGTGAGGACGGCATGAGTGAAAGCACAGCAAAAGGCGCCAGCGAGAGCGTATCTCGCATATAAAGATACATCCGTAGCATTTTCCCTTGCCACGGCAGCTATCAGCTTGTCCTTGGTTGGCATAATTCTGTCTCTAGCAGCGCTGATTGCTTCTCTAGGATTCGGGGCATGGTTAACAAAGTGGAAGCTACTGAGAATAGTAAGCATATTGACCAGAGAAAAACAGGCTGTAATCGCTGTCTATTCCGAGGGGTATTTAGAGCCACCACCACCTTCTCGAGTTTTGACTTTTCAGTTCATTCATTTTGTCATCGAGGGCCTTTCGTTGCTGCTCGCTCAGACTGTTTCCCGCTGCATCCAGGACCTTCAAATGCTCCTTCTTCAG
Organism: Fusarium anguioides; assembly: GCA_012977745.1. Lineage (NCBI taxonomy): Eukaryota > Fungi > Ascomycota > Sordariomycetes > Hypocreales > Nectriaceae > Fusarium > Fusarium anguioides. Next base: position 15,044 of record JAALXK010000266.1, on the reverse strand, counting down.
TTTCTCGAATCCCTCATCTAATTCTTTGTGCCAAGGGTATAACACAAAAACTTGGAATCCAAATGCGGAACTGGCCACGGCGAAGTTGGTCAAGGATATAGCACGTGTAAATAACATTGTAACTTGTGACACTGTCGAATAGAACCGTTGACTGTCCACGGGCAGGCCAAAAGTGGGTTGGGTTAAGGAGCTCAGGTAAGAAAAAGTATAGATCTATCAGGGGGGAAATACAGCTCTACAGAAAAAAGAAAATTACCCAAGGACAGAGTACGTGCAACCTAGCGGGGGACAAGCGACTAAATGCTTCTCTTTATTAACATGTGAGACCGCATGTGTCCCCACTTGAGTTCATCGGTAAGTACTCCGTATAGAGTAGCGTTTTATCCGAAACTTTAACACGACTGACTCTGCCTGACGGGCACCCCATATTATTACCCTTGCATTTCGACGAAAATTCTTCGTCAGATATGTAGTATTGTGCCTAACGGTCGGGCCTTTAGGGTAAAAGTAACCATCAACGCCAACACATTGTCTAGGTACTCCTGAGACATGACCTTGTACTAGTCTGAATAGATCTCGACAAGGTCTAAATTCAGAAAGTTGTTTGTTTATTAAAACCCAAATCTATTTCATTCAAGCCGCTCTTTGGTGGGGCCTCCCTCTGTTGTAATATCGAACTGGAAGAGCGTTCTGTAGACAATGCTCATTATAGCAGGATAGGGTACTGGATAGACTTATACGTAGAGACTTACCCACAGCAAGTTCTGATTGAGGTATTCCGTAGCTGCCGTGATTGTTGAAGGAAAAAGCGGGCCAAACTAAAAGCTTGAACTTAGCCAAAAGGGGCAAGGACCCTTTCGATAAGCAATGAGTCAGTCTCGCTTGGAGAAAACCGGAATGCCCATACTTAATTATCAGCAATATCGTGTAAGCGACTTAACTGTACCTCCACACGCGGCGCGCGAAAAAACATCCAGGCTCATAATTGTGGCGCAATAAGAGGCCAGTGTCAAAGCGGCTAACTGGACCGATTTCGGCAGGAAGGTTCCGGGTAGTTTCCCAGCTTTAGTTGCTAATGGGCTTCCGCTCTTGCTAACTCTTTAATTATTGTCAGGAATGGCCGTAAGGCAAAATATTTATGTTTACAGTGTTTAGCACTTAAATTACTAATCACTAGAGATCAAGTCCAATTAGTTTAGCTTTTAGCCAGTAGATTAAATAGAACTAGATTTAGCAGTAATTATAAGTAAATCCCTCGAGATAAGCTATACTTGATATAACAATAGCTTTTTCAAAGTATAGATATTACTACTAACATTCTATACTAATATATTCTCTCATTTTGATTGACAATTGTTGAATCGCATTGTTTCCATTGATTGACTGTCTATCTGAAGGCCGCAACGAACCCAAGAACACTTCATCCTCCGCTTGCGTGTCCAGAGATTTGCCAAAGTGCAAGGGCTATCCAACCAACCATCAATGAAGCCTCAGTGCATCATTCCATAATGTGTCTCCTTGGCGGTCGCCATCAAAGGTCTCTGGCCAAACTATTCGAGCCAGCTTCCCTCTCGCGTCCCGCCAGGAACAAGTCTTCGTTTTCCTCGCCCATGCTTGGATGAGACCCATCAGCTCAAAGTTCAAGTCGTCCATCCATTCGCAGTAGTTTCTCATCCAAGCATGAGACAGATGAAAGGATGTCACGAACAGTTTCCAAAACCAAAGGTCTTGAGCCTTGGAACTGTATGACATGAACTCTGAAAAGCATCTTCTAAGATCCTCATAACTAGATCGAAGCATGTGTTGAAGGAGTAGACTCTCCTCGGGCGGACCTTGGTTCCAGACACCAAGAATGCTTATTAGGTACATTCCCACCGGTAGTCCGATCCCAACCCATGATGACGGGAGATCTGGGAGAGATTCAGTAGGTATAGGCGAGCATGAGCTGATGTGAGCGTTGACAACGGTTTTGAATAGCCTAGCAGGTCCGCCTTGGGCCCAGAGCTCATAGGATGACTTGTGCTCCTGGCTGAAATGAGGAGAGTTTCTCATGTTGAAAACATTTGTCATTTCACGGAGACAGTCAAGTATAGGAACTGCATCTACTGGATGAAGCTCTTTGGGCAATGCGGAGGAACCAAAGAACCTTGGGAGGAGGCTCATTCCATCAAAAACTAGCCCAGTCTCGTATGAGTGCAACTCGGGTATAAGACGTTCAAGTTCCTGAGGGTCTAGACTTGATTGAGAAGCATATCGAGCTCCTACTGGTGACGAAAGGTAATCGTTTAGACGACTCTGTATACCTTGGATGATATTATAGACGCTGAAATGCCGAAGATTAGACCCCGCCGAGAACATTGTCTTTTCACGAACTCACATAAATAAGTATCTGTCACAAAGTTCATATGCAATCGCTTGAGCCTGATGTTTTGGTTGAGGATCCCGAGTCGCCAGATATAGCATTATGCCCTTGAGGTGGGTCTTGGTCGCCTCAAAATTTCCGAAAGAAGACTGTGGCAAAAAACCTGAACCCAATTATTTTATATAGATGGAGTAAGCTGTACTGACCTCGGAAAGACAAAGCGTGACGATATGATCGGCGCAAGACGTGACGAATTCAGAAGGGCGTAGCTGCGCATTGACAAGACGTATTGTCTGGAACTTATGGTATAGAAAGGTCTCCTTGAAAACACCCAGACTACCATATTTCCAAGCATGTTGGAATGCTGCGATCATGAGGATGTTTCGAAGGCTACATGGGTCATTAATGGCGCACTTTATGCTGATAGCGATGTGAGTTAAATACGAAGACGCAGGTGAGACTTTGACTGGAACATACACAGAGCATGAAGGGTTGCGGGACTTTGAATCGGGAACAAAGGCAACTTGATAAACTAAAAATAGGAGTTAGAAACACATTGGGATGTCTGATGCATGCTACATACAATAGTGGAGTAGATGCTTGGACTCCAGTGGCATCTCGATGGGGAAGTTGTAGAACGTTCCCGGTGTCCTTTTGGAAAGGTGAGGAGTCCTCGATGGTACAGACATCGCTGTCACTGATCTGCCGTCGTCATAGATGGACCATGGTGACTGTTCGCCAGCTCGTCTAGATACTGCTCTCTCACGGAGTGGAAGCTTGGCTGTATAAACGCATGGATAGGATGCACTAGTGCAGTTGTGACTAGATAAGAAGGGTCAGTCAGTCCTAGCCTACTTCACGACCATATCGTGTCATTGAGGATCCTAAATCCTGGTTGAATAACACGCAGATGGATAAAACAAAGAACCTCTCACCAGTTGGGGCGCTGCTCGTCACATCGCTTATGTCGTCTCCTACAGGTAACACAACCAGTCCTACTTCTCTCGAAGAACTTGCTTTTTCTTCCTGAAACACTCATTATGTCGACAGTCAATAGCAACAGATCAAAATTAGAGATAAGAATGCTGACATAAAAACCCGAAGCTGACTGTGCTGGTTATAAAGCGGGGTTACGGGTACAATAGCCGTTAGCTCGGTTGATCATTTACTGCATTCAATGGATCTACTTTCGGTTAAGGATGAGTGTATTCCATATAGGGCTGCTTATCACCCTATCCCAATACGGATAGCAGTTGAAAATTGGAGCGGCTAAATTCCTCCTTGATTTTAACCCAGAACCTCATTTAAGGAGCTTTTGGACTGCCACTATTGGAGCATATATTGACAAGATTTTTATCTAATCGTGAAAGAATGATACAGTGAAACCGCCTTCAAAATCTATAAAAGATTTTCCGCCAATCATGGAAGAGACTCTACATAGGCCGGCGTAATCATGGAGAGTTCCATCCTGACCTCTGGGGCAGCTATCTTCATCCGCCAAAGTCTGATATCTCGCATCGCTTGGATCCAGGCCTGGAAGGGCTTCGATGTCCTCAATGGAGACCGCGATTACAAATCTGGGAACGGCCCCGCCTTTCAGGAGAGCATCAGAGTGCGTTGAAAGATATTCCAAAATGAGAGTTCTCCAGAGGCTATGCACGCTGTTCCTCCGAGCAAGCCACTTCAAAAGATGTTAAGTTGATGCTTTTATCGTGTAAAACGAATTGAGTCTATCTGCCTACCATCCCACAATAAAACACTCTGGACTATGTATTCGTTATCTTTCTCATCCTTTCAAACCTAGTCAAGGTTAAGAACACATTTAGATCCTTCCCAATAGAGTGACGACGCAACCTCATTTTGTCTGTATACAAGAAGCTTGACATATTCAGTAATTTCAAACACGTTGTCGAATCCAGTGTCCATAAAGTCAGCGTGGTACCATACACCGTACTGGCTATGATCCTTTTCGCAGTCTTCGCCGAGGAGGTCGATTTCGTGTTTGAAGTCTCTCCAGGCATCTGCATTCAGGTCGCAGAGTATGTCATAATTCACCTTAATGTATTCGCCGTGGCAATCGTAATATGTTTTACTCTCGGCGGTATTATCCGTATAAAGCTGCGAATGCTTTGACCACTTGACAGTTTTATTAACGATCCAAACCGTAAGTTGATCGTATTTGCTGTCGACAAACTGATGGTAAATGGTGCGTGCGAACACTCCGCGAGTCGATTCTTCCTTCATCAGATCATAATATGTTTTAGGAAGTTTGATGTTCCAGCTGGGATCATATTCGAACGCAACATTCCGTGCACCAAAGCCAATAGCCGCATTGATGACCAGAGAATGCTTTTGTAGAGACTTCCAGTTGCGCGCCTCGACACAGAAGATGTCCTGACCTGGGTGGACATAAAAGCAGGGTTCTTTGTCGTTTCCAAACGGGGCAGGTTCCTCCTGACCATCTTCGTGGGTTTGAAAATGCCGAAGAATAACGTCCTTTGACTCTTGGCATGCAGACCACAAGCCTGCATCATGTAGGTAGGCTGATCTACTGGCCAGGTCGGAATTTTCGAAGTTGAAGGGAAGTAGATTACCAGTGGTAGCATCGATGTCAATGTAGTGAACCCCGCAAGGATGTGACTGGTGGGAGACGCAAGCTGCAGCCCAGATTTGGAGTCGGAGCTCAGGAGGCAGCCTCGTGAATGGGTAGAAGATGCACTCGTCTATTTGAACATTTGATGACATGGTAGTACGATGGAATGAGTCTGCGAGTTCTTGTACTGGAAGGATTGACAGATCTCTAATAAAGCCACAAACGAGGATTCGATATCTAGAAAGGCAGAGTTGTAAGTAAAGATATGGAGAGGATGGGCTTCATATAACCATTATCATGAGGTAGGCAGTAGTGACTTACTTCATAAAGTATCATAAAAGTAAATATACGTTTGAGTTCAGGGCGTAAAATGGACTCTGCGGTCTCCACGTCAACAAGGGGTCCAAACTCAGTTCCAGCAGCAGAGTTCTTTTTCGCTTGTGATGCTTGGACCTTGTTCGTCAAATAAAGTTCAAGCCCTCGAAACTCAGCATGACTAAAAGTCGTTGTTGAAAAGCATAAATGATTTTTGCTCGTTTTCTCAAAGTATGACGCGTTGCCCCGAGATGTTTTGTCGCAGTAGTTTTAAGGTGCTTACCTAACTTAGTGGTTCTTAAAGCTCTAAAGAGCAGCAGAGGCAAGTTGGAGGTTGGGTCACGTGCATAACTTACCTGTAATGGACGGAGAGTTCGCTCTCTACTGCAATAGGAAAGGCAGTCTTAGTTTGCTTATATAAGGTTGAGGTTATTAAGAGGTCGATTTCTGCAGCTAACACTTTGGAATTCTCAGTGGATAATGTCCTGTAGTGTCCATAATGTGATACTTGTATTGCATCGAGATATCACTTTTGGGGGGTATAGGGTAGTCACTGGGGCAGAAGGATGGATCAGATTGTGCATCAAAAATGATGAATGTTTTGGCAACTTGGAAAACTGCCATCACACAGAATATTTCTTCAAGCATTACAGGTTAGACATTCTATCAGATTGAAACCCAGAAAGGCGAGCGACCGTGGAATGAGCCAACACCCCATGAGCACCGACCTCACCTCACTGTTTACAATTTGTAAACAAACTTCAGATTTAGAATATTTATCTGGAGAACCGACATTAGTGAGTGTGTTAGCATTTGCTCTTATACTTTGCACACAAGTACAGCCTGAGCAGTGCATTGAGGAGTAGGTATGCGATCCCATCGCTCTTGGCCCTCTTACCTTAAGAATACATTTGGTGCTAAGAGCCGGTGTTACAGTCAAACTAGTTGAATGTAGGAATCCGGCGCTTAACTGAAGGTTTTTAGTAACACATAACTGTACTGTATTATGCAAAGATACTAACCCTATAGCCAATTTTATGTGTGGCAATATTGTATGAGATAGTGATTGATTCAAAGTCCACGGCCGTTGATGTATTGCCATGCTTGCGCCTCCATTTTTACGTCACCACCATATCAGTACGGAGATAGGCCTCAACTACTATAGAGATTGGGCGGTGATGAGCTACATAATATAACAACAAACTCATGGAGAAACATTTTCAGGAATTTCTTAGAAGCTACCAGTATAATAATAGGTATCTTAGTATTTAGTACCTTTAATTAGCAAACTAGGGTATATAAGAACTAAAGAAGACTGAAAAATAAAGAAGCGACAGATAATCTCTTTATTTACTACTTTATTATTTCTCCTTACTATGGATCTACTACTAGCTGGTACCAAATATCAGTTGTATAGTTTGAGTAAAGGGATCCCTAATCAAGCTATTCCGGACCGGTGCTCGGACTCCCGTAGAATACAAAAAAGGATATGAAAAATGCTCACTTTATTGTATAGAAACCGCCAGAAAGCATCAGAATCTATGCGATATTACAGGATTAAATTTGGAATATTCATAACAGCCTTAGACTTATGCTGCTTAAAGAGATCCATTCCTTCTGCATTGTAAAGCCTTTAGTCAAGCCTTGTATATAAAAGATAAAGTAAGATAAAGAATATCCGGATTAATTATCCAAAGCCAAACTGAATAGAGTTATGATCTTCAAGGTGTTTACAGTCGGGTTAATCTACCGATTTTTTATTCTAGCCCAATTGTAACCAGGACAAGGCTCGGTCTGCCGAGCGGGATATCTTGATGATGAATTGTATACCTGTTGAAGGAAAGTGTCATCTCATCGGAACAGGTGCCTAAAGAGTATCGTAATTCCTTCTCTTTATTCTGCAAACAGTTAGGCCACTAAACTGTCAGTTCCGGGAACTCCTATTGGTGATTTATCATGAAGCTAGCATTAGTCTCACGATTAACTTTAGACTAGCAGATGTAACCTCGGGTTGCAACCTCGGGCCAGACTTTCCGGCTTCAAGGGTTGTGTTAGTCAATATATTCAAAGTATGACAAAGCTGCCCAGTTGCATACAATCTCAAACCACTGTGGCACAAGATGAGAAACCATATCCTTTTAAGGCTGTGGTGGAGTTAGACGGTGTTCAATTGAGCATCGTCTAGTGAAAGCATTCCACGCTTACGTTCTACTAACTTCGATCGGATGGTTTCGCTTGCGGCTTAGTTTCCGAAAAGCAAGGCATTGAAACATTTTAAGCACCCCTGTCCAGCTGGATCGTCTCAATGACCTGCAGCTAGGTCTGGACCAACTCGCTATGAGGGGCTACCCCCACATGATCTTCAGCACTACTTAGTATTTCCGAAGGGAGGTCGTAAGACATGATTTCCATCTAAAACAGTGGCTCATGCCAAGATGAATACAGCCGCTTTTCCGCCTTTCTGTAGCAGTGTAGGTATACACTATTGCATACGAAACGTCCGATCCTGTGCGATGTGTTTGCCACTATCGTATCAGCTTCGTCTAAGCCTTTTCATTATCTTTGACCGCACGTTCATCCCGAACCTAGAATTACCTTAGCACTGGGGTTTATTAGTGAAGACTGCAATATTGTATTGAGATTAGTCCAGTGGATATGGTGCTCGTATAGCTCAGCATTGTGCTGGTTCCCCAAAATGCCTATCTGAAGAATTGGAGCACGCCGTTATGGTATTGTAAGGTGCTTCAAGACCTGCGACCCAAGCGTGATGATTTGATTCCTTAGATACAATAGAGCCTTCAGAATAAAGATGGAGATAGTGGTGAAAGAGAGAAGCAGAAAGACGATATTATTTCTCATGAGAGGGTCTAAAGAGACCTAAACCCGTCTACAAAGTGCCCCTACGGGCGCCTCATTCGACGTTCCAATGGTCGAACCAACGCTCAGCCACATGAGGGGTTGCCAAGTAATCTATCATGACTGTAGCCACTACACCACACTGTAGCTTCTCCACCATAATCGTCTCAATGTCAGTTTCCGAAATGAAACCCGCTTCTTTAAAGTCAACCGGTAATATCGGTTTGTCTGGTTGACCATGCCCTGGTTTGTTAGCATATTTCTCCAGAAATGGTTTGGTTTAAATATTATACCGCATGAATAGAAGAACAAACGATCTCCGGGCACGCATCCGGAACCAAGCCAAAGCAGTGCTTGTAGAATAGCTCGCTTTGTTGGCTGACTCGTCGGCCGAATGTACACATCTGACAGAATGACAATATTCTCGGCAGGGCACCTATAGATCTGTTGCAGAAACATCGCAATGCCACTGGCGTTGTGAGAGGCAAGCTGGCCCCGAGTGCCAAAATAATGAATGCAGACGATGACGGCCTTGTTGATGATAGGTAACCTTCTAATAATTGACGTAGATATGCAAGCGGGGGATAGATGCTCATACGACTCGACGTAAGAAATTGCATGACCTGGAACTTGATAAGGGCACGTATTCATTTTGATCTTGGCCTCTTAGGGAACGATACTTCGATCACGCCAGAAACGCAAAGAACATGTGAATTTGGCAATCGTTAAGTGATGTCGCATTCGCCTTATACTTATAGTATCAGTAACACTTCGACGAATGATAAAAGCAGCCAGAACCACCCTATTCCTTTTACAGAAGGTAGAGAGTATACTGCAGCCGTCCTACAACTCTAGATTAGAATAGCACAACTCGCCTCCACAAGCAGCCTGTTTCGGAATCAAAATAGACTTTGAACAAGACCCGCCTTGGTCATGAATTGGTCACATTTTACTTTGGACATGAGGCGCACGGTCCTTGCACATCAGATCTTGGCACCATTATTCAGGTCCCGTGCGCGGTGTCCTGAACCAGACTTTGTATACGATTTCCTTGTTTTTGACATTCAAACTACTCTTAACTCCTGGCATAAGCACTATCTCTGCCACGGTCAACTCGAGGAACGATTTTGTCACCGTTGGTATCGTCCAACTGCCCTGGCACTTTCGAGCTCAAGGGTAAAGTATTTCAAAAAGCCATATCAACGACACATGATCCAGCTTGAGCAGATCAGGAGATTTAAAGGCTCCATGAGATATTCGCGGCTTGATTGAGCCTTGTGTCTGTGGAGAGCATTGAGCAGCCTTCCTGAGTCAACTATCCCCTGGGACTCAAGGGTAAGTTGTTTTCAACTGGTCATTGACTTCCTCCGACACTGACTAGCATTACCAGATACCCACGAGCCGTTTAGACAAGATTCCGGTCATCGAACACATAAACCAAACATGGAATCACTGTATCAGCAAACCGAACTTCAGACTCTGAGCTCAACACTGGCCCACTGTTGGACTCTGTGCAAGTGCTTTGTCTCCTTGACACCACAGGGGGGTCGATACACCCCCGAAATCCATATTCATGATCCCCAGGGGCCAATTTGGAAGGCGTGCTGGAAGCTTTGCCAGCAGCTTTACGTCGCCTGGAGCAATGATCTTGACGCTCTGAATTTGACATGGGAACTTGATTTACTCCGTGACCTCTGTCAAACACTGTTTGATGCGTGCCACCCGATTGATGAAAGCATTGACTCTATCCTGCGTACAAGCTTTAGCCTTAACAACCAGTAAGTTACAAGCCCATACCAGCCTACTTTCTTACCTTGAAGCAGTCTCTACGGCGTACAATACAATGCATTACCAGACCATATTGGATCTGTATGTTGTTCTATGTCACCAACTTCTCAGACGCCACTGCGTTGCTGGAGAACGGACTCGGTGCTCGCTCGGCGCATGCTTTTTACTTATCCAAGCGTTAATCGATCTGAGAAAGGATAAGAAGAAAGGCAAAGAAATCGACGTTGAACTTCTTAGTGTTGCTATTCAGTGTTGTTGGGAATTATGTAATGTGTTAAAGAACAGCTGGGTAAAACTCCTCGCACCTCCTCCTGGCTTTTAAACTCCATATAAATCATTTTATAACTGCAGCCACATTCTCCAAATATCTCAACATGCAAAGCCACAACACATTACTTTCACTAATTTCCCCTTTCTCTATCCCATGGCACTTCGATGGATATGTCCTATACTTGACAGTCTCTGAGCTAAATTCCTCAGCTATCTAATTACCTGAAACCAAGGAACATGTCGCGACAGTTTACAAATGAAGCAATGCCCGTGAAGCCCTCATGCCTCTCAGTTATATTAGTCCCGATGCCAGCCCCCTGGCATAGAAATCATAGCATTCCTGCCCCCTACATTGTTCCAATCCTTTCCACAGCACTGCCTTGGCCTCCAGCTCCTTCTAGATCAAGCTTCTAGAGTCCCAGTCGAGGGGATTGATACGCGTTGACAAAGCGCCTATTTTGAGTAGCTACGAGAAGGTTTGCTGGGCGTTGGAGGGGGTTACCAGAGGAGTAAAAGCCGTATCAACGACAGCGATAGCAGGACGCAGGAGTCTGTAGTTTCAGCTACTGGATTGCAACGTTGGTCACACGGGCAGCTCCATTCCTTGACACAGAAGATCTTCAGAGTCAGAAAGTTGGGTTGTATTTGTCTGAAGACCTTGGATAAGCCATCGAAGGACGCTCTAAGATGGCAAAGATAAAATTAGTATTTCTTAATGGACATTCTGGTGGTGCATGATTCTTGATTCGTACTGGCCGATTATTGAGAAATTTCCACATTTCGTGGGCCTGGCGTGTTGTGGAGCAATGTAATGTGTGCTCCAAGTCTTTAGAAATGGCCGTCCATTACAAGTTCAGGATATTCTATGTGATATTTGAACGCATAAACTAACTAAGCAATAAAGTAAGACTGTCCAATGAGGCGCGACATATAAGCCTATTTACCTACTAAGAATGGCGCAATTGTTGCTAGTTTCTCACATGTTTCAGTGAATTCCCTTGATGGGGATGACTGGGAGATAACTCCAGCTCCTGCCTGAATCCATTGGCGATGTTTGTCCTGAAAGACCGAGCGAAGCACCAAAGTCGCCTCAAAGTCACTCGAAAATGGATCCAGGAAAAGAACCCCCCCCGAATATAGCTCCCTTGAGGCGGGCTCTAGGAGCTCGATCGTTTTCAGAGAGGCCTCTTTTGGAATCCCAGAAGCTGTAATAGATGGGAATAGGACATTCAGGGCATCCCAGAAGTCTTTATCACTAGCCAATACGCCAGTAACTGTTGAGCCAAGATGTTGTACCTTGCCACGTATCCGAACTGACATTAGATCTTCTACCATAACGCTCCCCTTACCACAAAAGGTTTCCAATTCCCTGATGGCTTCCTTGACAGATAATATGTGCTCTACAACTTCCTTGGGGTCATGTTCCAGTTCATTTCTCAGCTTCTCACATCTCTTCTGGTCGGTGTCGAGAGAGCGAGTGCCTGCCAAAGGTTCGGTAGTGACCCTTCTGTTTACAACGGAAACGACTAGCTCGGGACTAAATCCAGTAGCCTCATATCCATCGTAACTGAAGGAAAAGCTGCGTTTTGGAGTGTTTGACTTCCTTCCTTCTAGTAGAGTCCCCAGCATGTCGACTTTGGCCGGTAAATTGATAGCACGCGAGACAATAACCTTCGTAATCTGGCCATCCGAAATCTTTGAAAGTGCGGCATCAACGGCAGCTCTATATTCTGGACGTCCTTGGTTGATGTCCAAAGATAGTAGCTTCTTGGGGCGTGAGCTAGTGTGCGATGGGCAGAATGCATTGATGATATCATCGAAATATTTGTCGTGTCTCCCTTGTATTGTGATACTTTCCGGCTCAATTATGATCTGATATTGAGGTATCACCAAGCTGAGCAAGGGCCACCTTCCAGGTGCATATGGGATGCCCCGGATATGATTTGCGTAGTTGTATCCGACAAATCCAAAGAGCTTAAAACTATCATGGGAGTAGTTGAGCATGAAGTCTTGAGTTACTTGATGAAGTGTTGAAGATATGGGGTTTTGTTCTTGAGAATCCCCTTTCCTAATTGTAGAGAAATGCCCAGCAGAGTCAATTGACAAAGATGCATGGCAGCCTAGACCGACATGCCAAACCTCGTTGCGCTCATAAGTATAGTATTCAAGGTCCCCCTGAGCAGTAACGAATTGGAGGAGCAACTCGATGCTCCTTGTAATATTAGACTGGCTGGGAATAGTTGCGGTAGTAATCTTCTGAGTCATTTCGACTAATGTTACTGAGTGAAATAGACCAGATTGAGCGATACGGAGTAAGACAGCGGTTGCATGTATAAGTGAAATAAGTGGCAAGTCTGATCTGATTGAGAAGTATTTTTTCTTGACGCCATGATAATATATTGCACATGAATTCTAAACAGGTTTTGGCTCCGCAGGATTTGAAGCATATTCTAAGCCATATTGCGTCAAAGAGGTCGCCCACCAAAATGCATTTTGTGCGTGGCATGCTCCAAGTGTCGACTAATAACAGATTCTATTTGAAACATGCATCGATTTACTTGCCGTGCCGTGCTGGGTCTCTCCGTGCCGTGCCGTGCCGTGCCATTCCGTATCGCCATCCACTATCGCAATGATGTCCTATTCATACAGGTTAACGGTCTATGTGGAGTGAAGAGGCATGACGTAATATGGCGTACTCTATGACAGTGATATTATGCATTATACTCTGAAAATGCTGCATTGCAAATGGCCTTTATGCTTAATATTGACTTTTTTAATAATAATTCAGTTATTGCAAATCTTTGATCGTTCCATTTATAATACAGCAGCTAACCTTTGAAGTAATGGAAGCAAGTATCTCAGAATTTAAAAATACACAGAGCCGGTGGAGACAATCATCGGAAGCTTTATATGCTAGTAAGAAGGAACCGGAAATATAGTATTACTAGCTTTTAAAAAGATACTTTTTTGCTGTAAGAAAACGATTTGCCCCCTTCTATCGGAGAGCCTGTCAAGCAGAATGAGGCTTCTGAGCCAGCGAAGATAAAGGGCCCCAGTTGTACACCAAACCTTCAGCGTGACATAACAAGAGCTCTTCTAACGCCAGCTCGCAGGCTCCAACGAGAGAAGTATCAGAGCAAGAACCTGTGCGTTTGATACCGTTCAAGATCTCTCTGAGCGCCAGTAAATATGTATTGGTGCAAATATGAATTAACCCAGGCCTGAATCGACATTGATCGTGCTTGACAATGGTCAAACTGCATGATTCTAGAGAACCTTGCAGGTTAGAGACCCAGCTAAAAAGCATGTGAGCAGCAGGAAGTATACTAAATAAGGTGTCGGCGTGGACATACCTGTAGTCTAATCCAGCAGCCGTAAAAAGCTTATTAACCTGGCTCTCAAATTGCTTGCATTTCAAGCCCCTGACGTCTTGGACCAGAAGGTTTGCCTCTTCCCACTGTATGTACCCACCAGGCTCTTTTGTTTCTCGGGCGTTAGCTGTCTTTATTGAACCGACTATAGTTTATCAGTTACTTACTGAGTAGCTTGGAGATGTGGCCAACAAGGCACTTTGCGTCTCTGGTCCTCAAATTACTCGCCCACATACGCATATGCACCACATCGTACTGTTCCAAAAGTTCCTTCGGGGGATCACAAAAGGCATCCATCCACCTAAGCTTGACATTTGATGGCATGAGATCCTTTGAAGGAAATTGCCCCTCAGAGATGTCATATCCGTGGAGTGATACAGTACATGGAAGTTCTTGCGCTAACTCAAAAAGCCAAATACTATAAGTCTTTGTTAGCATAATATGCCGACTCTATGATCCATATAGAGACTTCCCCTGTCCCGGTGCCAATCTCGGCTATTTTCATGTTGCTGGTTCTTGGAATCGCTGGATGTAATGTATATCCTGTATGAAGTCTCCATAATAAGTGCTGGGCATCTAGGCTGTATGTTGGTAAGCAGAAGAATAGGGGTTAGATATTTCTATACTTCTTTCAGAAACAGGATCATACCGTATAGAGTCAGAGAGCTCCCGACCCAGAACATAATCATCCTTAGTTACCATATCAGCTCACTCACTTTGCTCGAAGGTAACTATAAGAGAAATACAATACTTGGGAAGCTTTTACGCTGGGGTACATGTATTGAGATGTTTTATATAGCTTATATTATCTCTCAACTCTCGTGACACTGCACTATAAGCCACTCTTGTGATAGGCATTGCTCAAAACCACCTTGTAATGCGTATTATCTCTGATAAGACACTTGATGATGTCATCTATCCAGTCCACCTATCAGGCTCAATAGGTGCCGTGCCGCCAAGGATTGTGAGAATGTCTCACTTAGCACACACCGCTATTGTGACGATACAAGAGATTTCTAACTGTATGCACTATATCACAAGTTTCCGAATTTGACCGAGGGATTATTGAAGGCCTTGAAATTCCTAGCACCATCATCGCCACTTACACACCAGGCCAGGTTTGATTTCTAATAACTATATATAGAATGTCGATCTCTTTGCTAGCTCACTGCCTAGTGTATTAAGTGTTATAGTTTAATTATAGTGAACGGTACGAGTTCGTCAAATCTACGAGACTTAGTACTTTGAGTTTAATAACCCTTAGGACTGAAAATCTAAGCTTAGGCTATTTTTAAGGGCGCGTTTTTCAAATTTAATATTATTTATCAGTATACAAGTTATATATTCAGTTTATGTATTAAGGCCTTAAAAGTGTATATATTAAAGCTTTAAGATTTAGGTTTAATTAATACTGTATATGTTAGAATTTAGTATTAAATAATTATTAAACTTTTCTAACTGACTAATATACATAATGAGCAAACCAGAC
>JAALXK010000265.1:0-21126 GCA_012977745.1 Fusarium anguioides | reverse complement strand
AGGGAGGGAGGGATAGAAAGATAGGTTTTTGGTTGTCATACGAGAATCTGTCTTAGACATTCAATCTGCCGCCTCCTTTCCAAGGGATAACTCGGGAGTAGATCACGATGCAAACGTTATAAGGTTGTCTTCAACTACAGGAATTTAAAGAGGCACGGCAATATCACCAACATGTCTTCGGTAGCTTTCAGCTGGGTAAGGTATGGAAATGACTTTAAGATCGATTCTAGGGAGCGGAAACTACCAGTCGCGGCTTTACACTTGGAGATAGCCTCACCCTTGAACAGGACAGCATCATACACGCCCATTCCCGACACTCTGGGAAAAGCCAAACTCGATTTAAGCTTCTTCCAAGTAAAGAGTTAAAGGGGAAGAAAAACTCTTTTCCTGCATTTGCCGCCCCCCCGAACCTTGAAACCACTGCCTCTATCACGTCTCGTCATGTCCATCTCGTCGGGAACAGGGGCGTGTACATTGATTCACCGTCTCTCTATATACGGTATCTGGCCGAAAACGAACGTGAAAGAGTGGTCGAGAGAGGACTGGAATGCAAATGACGTTTGTTGCCGAGAAGAGACGAGAAGAAGGGTCCGGATGCACGGGAATGGCTTCGGAGGTTCCGTGAACGGGAGACGGAGTAACGGAAAACGGCGCGGAACCTGTCGAACCGAAGGGTCCTTCTTTCTTTTGAGTTTGGCGATGGTGATGAAGAAAGGAAAGAGTTGTTCACTGTAGATAGGTGACTTCCCGTTTCCGGAGGACGGGACGTCACGGGATGACGGACGGTTCCATTTTACAACGGGAAGGAACTCTCGAAAACTTGGAAAAGGCAACAACACAAGTGACAAGTGTTGCTATCAATGTCAGCTGGAGTAAAAAAAAACCTCGACGGCTTCATCCGTTCTCAGCCATTCATTGACTGACTGAATGATTAATTTCTATCTCTCCATCCTCAAAGCGAACCTCGTCTCGCCCCCCTCTTTGGTAACCCCCCAGAGTTACCGCCTTCAGCATCAGTTTCCCCTCTTCTTTCTACATCCGGCTGAGAAAAAAAGAGAACTCGTATCAGCTGCGGACACATTGTGGAGATGAAGAGGCGGTAACGGCATCGAGAGCGAGGGCGAGAGCCAGAGTGAGCGCGGAACCCATGCGCGGACGTTATGACAAGAATCGTCCGGAAAGACTCTGGCGCCACGGGCTTGTATTGTTGTTTAGGGATATCCGGGGTTTAGATTCGGGAAAGCCTCTAGTCAGAGAGTTCAGGCGAAAGAGTTGTCGCTAGAATCCCCCAGTAAAGGACTGATTCTTCGTACCGCAGACACAGCTGTCCAAGAGCTCCCCTTGTTTCTTTACACGAATCAACACCTTGAAAAATCGCCATCAGCTTGCTCCAAAGAGGCTATCTCATATCTTTTGTTCTGGGCCAGTAGCCCAGAAAGAATACTCCTGATTGTGCCATGCCCCGAGACAATGGTCAGTTGATCTCAAGTCTTGTTGTTTTCCAAACTTGCACTGACTTCAAGACAAGCCCCTCGCAGGAACAACTGTACACTGCGAGGTCCAGCCTCTTCCCACGAAACAACTATCAGGGGGTAACTCGTCCACACTTGACTTGCTAGAGACCAAATAGTTTTGGCTTTAGCAGTCGGGGCAGTAACTCAGTATTTGATAAACAAGACCTCGACTCGATTCAGGAGACCGCCTCGACACCGACCGATTGTTATAATCATACAAAAGGAAAAGAAATAATATACCAGTCGCAAGTTGGAAGTTGGACGTCCAACAAAGCATGGTGGCGGTTCTTATTGTGTTCTATGCTCCCTTCCAGCTTAGGCGTGTCTTGGGAAACATAGACCATTTAAGAGAGATAGACATTTTGGCTGAGAGTTCCTGCGCATTGAGTAATGCAACCGGACTGCCCAAACGTTTGCCATCATGGACAGTGCTCTCGACGTTTGACTATTCCCGGCTACCAAGAGCATTCAACAAGTGTTGACTTGGATTTTGGTTGTTGAATTGCGGTTGGCTTATGGTTATATATGGTCCTATTGTAAGCTAAACCCTTGGCTTTATGATCTGGCTGGCAGCTGGATATATTCCCCACAGAAATGACTCAACGTCACCAAAATACTACTTTGAGTTGAGGCTGGTAAAGGGCAAGTTGACTCGAAAGCCTTGAAGGTGTCGTCAATTCAAGCGAGGGAACTGTTGGGAAAGCATGGTGCCATCTTGGTTGTTTGTTACCTTTCAAACAGTGTTATCAAAGCTTGTATGGCTTTTATATGCTCAATAATGGACCTATCGCCGTGTAGTTTGCGAATTCTGGTCGAGACGAGTAACCTACAAGTACTGTTAGCAAGGCTGGCCGGGAGCGACTCTTTCTGTTGAGCATCTCGTTACTTACCCTCGTCAACAGCCCTTTGGTCGGTTATCTGCTTCTAGTTCTTTGTTTGATTCTTCTGGCTTGTTGTTGGATCCCCGCTTGCCGGCCAAACTCGCTACAGGCCCTCGAGTCAACCGTCTGGAGCCCTGTAACCTGCATTTACCAGCTCAGTGTCTCTGTGGTTGGTATGAGACATTCAACCTCACCATTCTCTCGATATGATGCCCATGCTTGATCGTATTCTGGTTCCCACTTTCGTACGCCTCGCTTGAGCAATATTCGTCGCCTTAAGAGGCTAATGCGGCCGGGCCGGAGACCCGGGGACACGACAGGGCACTCCACACTGTGTGAGGGAGGTAGAGGCCTCTTGGGTACTTTTCTCTACAATGAGAAACCGACCAGACTCTGTTTTAATTTTCTAGGGTCAATTGTTATACAGAACTGGGAGATTTTGGCATAGGGACCCATGAAGCATCATGAGATCGAGATGGGGTTTGTTGGCTGCGAAGAAGGGACGGGAAGGCCCGCGCGGGTAAGAAGGGATGGAACCAATACGCGCGACAGGGGTGCTCGTCCTTCTCTAGCGAGGTGCAGCATGGGTACGCTAACATTGGGTCTAGACAATCGGTGACTATGGATTGGTGTTACAATTTCACCGCCATCAAGACCGAGATTATGGTGTATGGCACTATTGGGCGTGTGGTTCAATTTCGCCGCGGCTTGTTAAACTATGGGTTTGGCTTCTCTCTAGTGGTTTGCTTGTTGTGTTCTCTCACTGTGGGCTGGGCTGGAAATGATGGTTACGAAACCGGCTTTTGAATGGAAACGAATCAAGAGCCTACCGTGGAGTTTCCGTAGGACTTGTTGGCTTGAGATTGATTGAGGGGTCCGTTGATAACTTTGAGGTAGCCCAAGTTCTATTTGTGTCTTTCGAATGTTCTAATAAACGGTCATGGCCGAGGTTTCTGACTCACGAGTAAGAACCAAGTCAAGCGGTTATCAAAAGCATTGATTAGTATAGGTTTTGCGACATTTTATTTATTTCCATAGTGTCTACAATAGATACTCGATTGTTGCTCTGCAAAATGTGAACGAAAGCATGTAACTGGAGTGAGTAATCCAAGAAGGACGTGGTGAATTTCTGCCAAAAACTGCACATCTCAGTTCAACTTGCCACCAGCAATTAATTGGTAATGAAGCCGCACTGTTCTTATTAATTTGTTAGATTATCTAAAGAGAAATCGTAGAGAAAGGGATTGCTAGATTGCAGTTAGGTCACTGTCATATCAACAAGACCCAAAAACACCATTGATCGTGGGAGCCGAAGTTGCGGATACCATGGTCCCAAGCTCCATTTATTAGAGAATACTATCAATACATTGATTTTTTAATTCCTGCTGCTTTGGACCATTCTCAGTCTCGATACTTGGAGCCACAAGCATAGCTATGAGGTTTCTTGTTAACCCAGGAATCTTACAAGGCCACTTCGAAGAACAACAACATTTGACCCTATCTATCACGAAGGTGATATCAATTACTCGAAAATATTTCAAGTCATACTAAACGAAAGAAACTGATGCCAATAATGACTCTGTCGAAAATACTGGCCAAGAGCCTGTCGGAGGGCAGATGGTAGATCCTCGATGCATATAGCCAGGGAAGCGGAATAGCCAGGCCCTTTGGGTTAAATGCCAGAACCTGGCCTATGCGGAGGCACACTCAAGAGCCGAGAGAACAAATATTGGCACAGGATGAACGTGAGACTAGTATGTGGTGCTCGGCTTTTGGACTCGGTTGGCTGACGGACGGGAGGGTCGTTGAAATGGGTGGTTGGAGATGGGAAGGGAGAGTAAAAGAGAGTTGAGAATTGACACAGTACCTACTCAATGTCTGGGGAAACGTTCGAAGTGCTTCATTTGAGAAACTGAGAACGAGCATAGTGACTTCTACTCGCCATCAAGTGTAATATCCAGGTAAATACT
Organism: Fusarium anguioides; assembly: GCA_012977745.1. Classification (NCBI taxonomy): domain Eukaryota; kingdom Fungi; phylum Ascomycota; class Sordariomycetes; order Hypocreales; family Nectriaceae; genus Fusarium; species Fusarium anguioides. The sequence goes on along the minus strand of JAALXK010000265.1, from coordinate 16,761 downwards.
GCTTACCCTTGAGCCAGTAGATGGCACAGCCTGGATAGAAACACCAACCCAGTAAATTGACGCTGAACAAGAGGCGATATTGGAGATTATATGGTATATGTAGTAAATGTATTATGCTTATTGCTATATATTCATAAGGTCATTTCCTCGTTATTTCCCCGGCGTCTTGCTGAGTGGACGCATCTGAATGCAATGTTCTAATATCGTAAGTAGGTACCCTTGGCCATATAGCCAAGTGGTATTGGTAGGTAGTGCAGCAGTTAATGTCAGCTCGTTGCTTGATAACACTGATCAATAAATGGTGATGGTGGTCACCGTCATGTCCTCAAAGGCTTGGGCTTCCTCCCCGGCTTGTATTCTCCACGCAGACCTCCTCACGTACTGCAATCTTGCCGTTGGGATTCTGATCCAGAACAAAGCATCTCTCAGCGTAGATGCCCATCTCGTTCCTCCGTCTCCATACGTCGCCCAACCTTCGGACCATTACTCGTTTCCATCCTCCAACATTGAGGACAATCTTCTTCCAAGGAGTCTGGGAGCCGAATCGCTCCTTCTCTTGCATGAGCAATTGGAAGGTTTGCATCGCAGCCTCATAATCGCGATCAGTTCCCGGAGACACCGCCTCTAAGGGGTGAATAATGGTCTGGACGCGTAGGGTGAGAGTGTGCACGGCTGGGAAGGCACATATGGCTCGGAGAAAGGCAGCGGGGTCGCAAAGTCTTGTGTCTAGGTCAAGTTCAAGTGTGTGAACAAACTTCAGCTGTCGAGCAAGTTGGGATAGATCTGCTGGTGCCAGGGTTGGACACTTTTGGTCATCCTCGGAAAACCCAACATGGTCTCTGAGCCCCAGCACTTGTAACGAATTTCGGTGTGCTGCAATAGACTCCAGTTGGAACAATCGGGTGTGACAGGTGATATCCAGCACCTCGAGTGCCTTGATGTGATCCTTGACCAGTAAATTCAATCCAATTGTGGCATCCTCCCTCTTGTCAGATAGATGTGCGCTGTAGTCTTCAACATGGAGTGTATGCAACGCGGAAAAGTCTCGAAAAGACACAGAGCTTAAAAAGTTAAAGATGGGCACAGAAATCAACTCGAGTGACTGCACTCTAGAGAAGTCCCAGTGTTTCCCAACATCTTCAGCTGTATGTTGCCAGTCATATGATCGCAGCAGTAAATCGACGATAGGTGGCATTTTCTCTCCAGGCAAGAAATTGAGGCATGTTCCTTGACCACGATCTTCGTAGCGCAGTGTCTTTAGTTGTTTGGCTTTGACGAGAATCTGCTTTAACGAATTGAGTCTTGTTGACAGAACTGGGGTCGGATTGGCAAGCTTCAACGATTCCAAGAATTCGGCCGGAATTGATTTCGTAAAAGTGTCTAGCGGATTACCTTCGTAGTCTCGTCGTAGAGGAAGATCGTCGATGTATAGTTGAGTCTCATTCGAGTTGCAATTGCGCAAGCGGCGGAGATCTGAAGGCGACCACAAGCCCGCGGCAGGAATGCCACCATCTACATATCGCCAGCTATTTTCCGATTTTATCAGCAAGAGAATGTTGAGATTGAGGGCAGGCGTTAGTACCGGACAGACTTCAATCGCTTGATGCAGGATAATACGCTGTTAATTCTTGTTGGATCCAGGTTACTTTGTATTATGACATGGTTTGTAAAGTGAGAGATGTGCCGGAAAGCATTGGGATATTGTTGTTGAGCATCTGGTGCGACAAGAGACTCGTTCAAAGTCAGGAACCGATAGGCGATGGGTGCAGCTATGGCGTCGAACCTCTTTGAGACTAGACGCACAGATGTAAGGGTTGCCGAATCTATGTCCCGAAGCTAAAGGTGCTCTTAGTATTTGACGTCCCCAAGAATGCCGTGGTGCTCTGTGGTTACATACCTGTTCAAACACAAGAGCAAGTAACTCGGAGCTAAGGCGGTTCAAGGAGAGACTTGAGGTCTTGAGCGAAGTGTCCATGCAATAAGAAGTGTCGGATAATCTGGGTGAAAGGCAAGACCGAGCTGGTGGTACAGAGTACGATAGCGTGATGGATGGCGAAGGAACCAATAGCTCAGTTATTGAGAGCATGGTCAAGTGTGAGACGAGAATTGAAGCAGTTGGACCATATGGTTTGTTTGGCGAGAGAAATCGTTTCGGGATTGAGAATTATAAGAAGGGACGCTGCTTCGTCTATGTATAAGTCGACCAGCTAAGATGATGTCCCGGTAATGAGCACCGGGCGTAAACTCAACTTTTTTGTTTGATGCCACTAGACTAGTTGAGGCGAAAGTAACGAAGAATGAAAGACGGCAAGCCTGGTGCGGGTTGGGAATCAACGTAGGTAATCCTCGGCCTCGGTCGACATGTAGGGATGGACCTTCAGGCGGTTCCAGCAAGACGGAACCATAGCAGGGTTGATTGCCAGGATATGAAAGTAGAGGCGGGAGGGGTGGGATGATATCCACCGCAATTATGTAGGCATGGATGGACATGTCCTTTGCCCATGAGGAGGAGAGTCATGTGTGAACCAAGTACATTGGACAGCGATGGATTCAAAAGCTGTAACTTGGGGCGTGACCAAACGGGAACAGAGTGAGAGGAGACGATCATGTCACAGAAAAAGAGAAATGGCCAGACATGTGCTGAAGCTCGGACGGACTATCTCGAGACAACTGAGTGACCGGAGTGACCAGAGAGTCAAACTTCAAACTGATGGATGTGTGGAGATAGATGGCTTGAGCCGCCGGCGCGATTAAGATCGGGGATCCCCTGTGGAGAGAAGGAAAAGCAAAGAAAGAGAGAAAGACGTAAAGTGTGGACGAAGAATCAACAAGGATTCTAATCCGAGTTGGGGAGGTGACAGATTAGAGCCAGTCCTAGAAGTCAAAGTTAAAAGCTAGAGTCGGCCAGCCAGTTGCTTGGTCGCTGCTATCTATGACTTTGGATGGAGGAAGTTGATGAGACCGGACGAATAATGGGCAAATAGCAGAGACATGGTGTGTAAAACGACATCAGGTACAGAGCAGGGAAGAGATTCGTGTGATGGATAGTACGCATGAGGCATCATTTCAGTGAGAACGATGGGGATAGAGACAGAGAGATAGCTGCTTGCTGATCAAAATTTGGAGTCGATTGATGCATCGTCACGGCCTAGAGCGCCTGCAAGCCAGGATAGCCATGCAATCACGGCTTCAGCCGTTGAGAGCGGGGACCCAGAATAAGAAATAAGTTGAGCATGATGACTGTGTGTCAAGTCAACCTAGTCGAGTCAAGCCGAGGCGAGCCAGAGCGGGAGAAACAAACGAAGGAGGGACCAAGATGCAGCGTGCGCAAGAAGCCGTGCGGTTTGATCCATAATAGCTAGTGTATGTCAGCTTCATCTCAGCAAACTGGGGACAATTAGCAGTGATTCAGGTTGTAGAATGAATGGGTCTGCCGTCTTGCATGGCATGGCATGGCATGGCAAGGCATAGCATTGCATGGCTTGTGACAGACATGTATGCTGTGTGCGGGCGGCTCCCACTGTTGTACAGAGGAATAAAAGCCAAGGTTTGATATACTCTCGCAAGAGTTCCCCGAATCGGGAAATGGACCCAGCTGAAGGGAACGGTCGCCCCTCATCGTGTTGACGTGTGGAGCCAATCGCTGGTGTGTAATGCCCTGCCAGCGGGGAGAATTGGAACTTGGACAATCGATCAATCAATCGCATTCTTTTGAGACCCTTGTTCGGTTGTGGTTGTTGTTGTCAATATCGATTCCTCCCCTTCCTTTGCATGCTTTTAGTCTTTTTGAAGCAAGGGTCGACAGGATCTATGCGTATTCACCGATGCGCTAGGACGGTAGTTTTGTTGGTTATTGAGGCTTGAAGACTAGAAGCTGTGTTGGTGGTGGTTGACAGCTGGCTGTCGATTCTAGCCTCTACAGCCCGTAGGTTGATTCAACGTCCATCCACCAAAGCAAGCATTTCCTTTTTAGGATAAGACAATGGATCCGAATGGCTTGGCTTTTCTGGCGGCTCAAGCAATCAACGACCCTAGATCCCTGGGCCTTCAGGTTCGACGCATGCGAGTTCTCGGCCGGTTTGAGATGGATGGTTAAAGAATTTGTTGTTGGCAGCTGTCATATGAGACCTTACCTTGGATTCCCATGTTTTGTTTACCTTACCGTAAGTATGTGCCTTCCTACCCGGGCAGGCAGATGCTGTACACCATGTACCTTCTATCCTTGTAATTAAGATTTCGTGTTGCGCTGTTCTGGAAGGAAGGAAAACATGGGTCTTTGACAGGTGATTGCTTTTTCTTAATGTCGACTTTCTTTTCCCGCCCATTTATTACCTAGAACAAACCCTGGATGGTCTCATCACTAAGGTACCAAATTAATGCCCGGCGAGGCTTCATTTTAGCATCATCATCATCACCAAGTGACATGTCGTATTTTATCCCTGAGTTTTGTTTGATGATCTCCTGAGGACTTGACTTTCCTTAGCCCTACCATGGGTGCTTTACGATCCCCTCATCATCTTCCGGGACCTGCCAATCTTGAATTGCTTTTCCGTGCACCCACTTTCCGACCATCCTTGTCGTGTTTCGTCGGCTTCCAACCTATTCTCTCTACCTTGTTCTATTCTAGCATGGAACGTTATATTCCTACGTATATTGTGTCTCCTCCAAAAGGCGGGGCAGAACAGGCCACAACTATATGCTGAAGCCGTGGAACAGAATGTCAACGGATGGTCGAGTATGCATCCATCCAGTCACTGCATCATCTGCATGATCATGTCGATGGAGTTCGCTGATGCAGTGCAACCCAACGATACCACGCCCATCCCCCTCTGGTTCATGTCAAAATAGCACCAACATGATCTGATGAGGTCGAGAAATGGCCTCGACCTTCGCAGTTCTTCAAGCGGTGATAATTGTGACAAACGGTGCATATATACATACGTATTATGTACATGTTGTTTCGTTGTCAACCTACAAGTTGCATGCTTGCGAACTGCATTACAGAAATGCAAGCCAATCAAACAAGGGTTTGAGCATGGGGTTGGATGTGGGTTGGTCGTCGTGAAATGCGACTGGTTCGGTAGACGCAGCTCAAGGTTACATTGACTGATTAATCGCTGTGTCCGGGACGGCAACCGTCACTTCCTGTCATTCCCAGTCAGCGATCCTGGGGTTTTAGACTATTGGCATTGGTGTCCGTGCCGTGTGTGTACTGAGATCCGATGCTTCAGGATTTGACTCTTTCAACCGCCCGTTTCAACCAATTCAACGTTGCATCGTGCCGTTTCAATGTGTCTCTCTACCCAAGATCACGAATCAGTATGACTGAAGTCTCTTCTATCTCGATTCAGTCTGTCATACTTCATTAGGAACAAGGAGACCTTGGCCACGCTATCGAGTCCGAGACTCGAGACTCAAGACCTGAGACCTGCATCTGCAGTGAACCCTAAAAGGATATGCATGACTCTTCATCTGTCTGTCCAACGTAGATACTTGTCGTCAGTAGATCCCAACGCTCCGACCTGGTGCATGGCGGACCACGCTGCGATCGTGAAAGTAACCACACTTGCTAGCAACCAACTCCGAACCGGCTGATGGGAACGTGGCACTATTGGATACAGAACCTGCCACGTAATTGGATTCGGTGGTGTGACTCTAGGTATCCAGAGTAGCACAACTCTTTCAACGCCGATGATGCTTGTTGGGGCTGAAACATGTGCCGTTTCTTTTCTTTGTCGTCTTGATAATGACATGTCCCCAGAGACCTATCATTTTCGACCGCCGACAAGGACAACTGTATAAGTCAAACCTTAACTTCAAACACTGACCAGAGCATACTAATGAGGATGAGTTGTCAAAAGGGCTGAGAAGGGGTATTGCTGCCCTTGCCTTCACGCAATTAACGATATAATACCTAGGTACAACACAACAGAGAACGCTATGGGAATCTGCCCTTTCGCCGCGCCAGCCTATTTCATGCATGCACGATAACACAATAATGTCGACCCAAAAAAAAACCACTGTCCCACTTTTCCAACAGAGGTGTCCGTCTTCCCACAGGTTTGGAGCTACTCAAACCGGTCCGTTGATTTCTCCAGTCAAAGTAACGCACACACCTCATTCTAATAAATTCAACAGATTGGGACGCTTGTTTTGACATAGCGGCCAAAGTGCAAACCTCTCTTTCTTGATATCGCTTCTAATAACGGTATATAGGCTCCTTGCTCTTTGGTGGGGGGCCGCTGGGCGCATCGTAGATATCGTCGTCGTCCGAGACTTCATCGACACGTTGTTGTGCAGGAGGCTGAGCTGATGGGGTCGAGGCTCCGGCGCCGTGCATGTGAACCTTGCCAATGGCACTGTCTTGACGGCCCAGATAGCTTTCTGTAGGCTTGAAGCCAGGGTGGAAAGGCTCGAATGCAAGGCGCTCGTGTTCGGAGTACTGGTTCGCCGAGCTGGAGGGAGCCTGCGCTGCTGAAGAACTGCCCGGTTGAGGGTCTGCAAAAGGGTTCTCGGCAGGTTCCTCGTACTGTCGGCTGGAGCTTCCCTCGCCGGCCTTGGGCGGAGGGCCAGGAGGTGGTGAGTATGAGTGTGTCTCTTTACCCTTGCCAGAACCTGACGAGGATGCATTATTGGAGTAATGATTGGTACCATTGGTCTCAAATTGGAACTCTGGTTGCTGCTGAGCTTGGGGTTGAGGAGTCGCACTGGGGGACTGCGAATCAGTACGTTCATTAAGACCCAACTGCTTCCTGGCACTAAGAACAGCTCGCTTATGCTGGTTAAGCGCAGTTTGCAGTTGCTCGTTGGTGTCAATGAGGTTCTCCATCGTGTCGTTATCAGGAGTGGGATTCTCAGACGTCATGTAGCCCTGAATGCTGCGGGAGGCGCTCGAACATCGGTCGGCAAACTCCTTGATGAGCTCATTGTCAAGAATCTCGCCAGGGGGCGTGTTCATGACAACCTGCTCCAGAAGCTTGGCTGAAGTTCGGGCTTCTTCGAGTCGGCTGGCCAGCTCAACGGGGTCAGGTAAGCGCTTGTTCGTGTGATGTCTCGCAAAGTAGTTCTGGCTGTGCGGGTTTGGGGGAGGGGTATTATAACCGCCTGGCGGCATCATCTGTTGCTGTGGTGGTGTCTGTAACAGTTCGTGTCAGTCTCGATCGCATCGAGATTAGAATCTTGTAAACATACGTTCTTGTAAGCCTGTTCCTTCTCTTTTTGCCACATGGAAATGAGCAAAGCCAAGTTCTCGTCATAAGCCTTGGTGTGTTGGAAATCCTCGAGCGTTTCCATGAGGATCTGGCGCACACTCGGGTCTTTCAAAGCCTTGAGGAGCCCTCGTACAGTATCGACGAACTTCTGGTCTAGATTTCGCGTAAAGGTCGAGCCGGGGTTGTCGGTTAAGATGCGCAAGAGCATGATTGCATTGTACTGCCATGATGGTCTTGAGAAATATTCCTTGGAAAGGTATTTGCGGATTAAGCGCGCGCATTCGGCGGCAGCAGCTGGAGAGGATTCGGCGGCATCAACGATAGGAGGGAGAAAGAGGACTTCATCTTGCTGTTTTGCATCAAGTTAGCTGGAGTGCAATGAATGAGCCCGCCCTGGATTAGAGATTACCTTGGATTTTCCTCCAGACTCGCAAAATGCTTTCTAGGATCTGGTCAGCGAAGGCCAGACGGTATGGATGGATTCGCAGGGTTGCGCGGTAATTCAGGAACATACCACGCTGTTGTGAGCTGTAGCCTCGGGACTTCCGGCGGGTGTCGTCCCTGATGGTGATGGTCCGGAGGGTCCGTCAGAGGACGCTCCTGTGAGTTGTCAGTGCTGGTCATCTTGTTTGTTTTGCGCTGCTCTGTTCTGCTCTGCTCTGGCGGAAAGCTAAAGGGGTTCGCGGGGTTGCGCGCGCAATGAAGATACGTACGATTTGACACATTGCTGGCCTTTCTCCTGATGCTACCGAGCATCTTGCTCATACCAAGAGTCTTTCCCTTCATGGACTTCATGGCTGTGTTGGGGTTCGCGCCACAGCGGGCGGCTTTCTAGATGGAGAAGTCGGGGGGTGTTTCTTCAAACAGGAGGCGACAGTTGCCTAACGTAGACTGTAGCGATGTTTGATAGAGTAGAAGTTGGGTATTGAAGTGAAGTTGTGAGTAAAAAAGTTCGAGGGAAATTAAGGCTCAAACGGGAAGGCGCCGAGGATCCGATGTTACTATCACTATCACGGTTTCAGAAAGTGAACAGTGATGTTGGTTGGTTCTCTCTCTGAGAGCTGACGATGATGGAGCGAGCGTCGAATGATTGGCGCCGTTGTCTGGGAGCCGACAGGGTCTTGATCCTTTGGAGGGTGGAGGTGACAGCCAGGCAGAGGCAGGTATGTAGTTATATGTAGTAATTGAGAAAAGAGGTTACAGTTGAAAAGATGACAAAGCAATAAGTAACAATCCTGACGCAATAATTCCTTTTTGATTTATCGGTCTGTATTTCTCGTCTCTCTCTGTTGCAGTCGGTGTCGATAAATAGCTTCGGAGTTGTTAAGGGTCCGTGATGCGACCGTCCGCTAATACCGCCCCGTGCGTCACCCACTCTCAGGGCTGCTGGGCTGCTACCTCGAGAGATTTGCAGGGTCCAATAAGGTCGAGATAGAGTAAAGATTGCTGTAGGTAACAAAGTCGAAACACGGGTGAAAAAGAAGATTTATCAATTCATGCACCATCAACTCAAAACTTGAAGCACATCTAATACCTAATTATCAAAGAAAAGCGGCCGCCGTTGCACAGCCTCAGCACCCTACGCAATCAACCCCTCTCTATGGCCGCCGTAACACATGACACTGGCATTCGCGTCTTGGCTCGACTCTGGGCCTTGTCATGAATGATGTGCCGGACTCTTCTCACTAACATTTTTACCAAAAATGATGGACAGAAACGCGTGTCATATTTATACGATGACTACGTGGAGGATATGTCAAAAAGTCAAGACTCACACTATACTTTTAACTCCACAGTTGGAGGAGCCGTTGAAAGATGGAGAGATATAGTGTTGTTTTGTGTCTAGACACCATCCACCAATTCAGTATAAAGATGTGCCAAACTATTAAGCTTGTTGAGACGACGTAAGCTCGTTTATATATCTAGATCACGCTTGCTTGTGCTTAGAATCTCACTATCAAACAAATACCTCTCTATCTTATGCCTTTCAAGCCTGCAGTGATCTTATTTTATCTGTTAAATTACATGGGAGGCCAAGTTATATAAGTCCGACATATCCTCAATCCTCGTCATCCTTTTGGCAGTTTTACTCTAGGCTGGTGTAACATGCAAGTAAGCATCTGATAAGCAACACCGTTTTATGTCATCTTAACATGCTTGCTCCCATGACACACTTTCATAGTCGAATTCTTCTCTTCTTCATTATAGTAAATTCCAATCCAGTTCTTTCTTCACCGCTATGCAAGGGCTCCATAACGTACTTAGGCAGACAGCTTGCTGGTCATGGCCTCTTGGCGCTAACTACTGACCACCTCCGCCTCCAAGTCTTCGTCATCACCCTCGTCGTCCGACTCATCTTCCGAATCCGGTGATATGTCCTCCACGATGAGGTTTCCTGATCTTCCAATCTTCTCTCCCATCGTCACCGTCGTGCTAGGTTCGTACACCATCCTGGGGAGGATCGAGGCGACTCGGAACTTGTAATCGTGCTCGTACTCATCCGGCTTATCACCGCCAGCTGCGCCCTCCTCTTGAAGGACACTGTAGCACTCCACAAAGGCATACATGTCTTCCAATGAGGCGTCTTGGGGAAATCGCCGCACGATTCGGCCGATACCCGACTCCTCGGGCATCTTGAGTGCGACTCGTACCACGTTCTTGTCGCTAGTTGGTGGTTCGGGAACAACAGTTGTAGCTCTCCATGCCTTCCATTGCGTGCGCTTCTCTTCGAGTCTTTGTGCTGCTTCGGCTTCTTCCAGGGCGCGCTTCTCTGCTTCTGCCGCGGCCGCTGCTGCTTCCCTCTTCTGTCGTGCGCGCTCTCGGTCAATAGCCAGAGATCGCTCGTAGGCTGAGTCTTGCTCAGTTCGTAGATTTCTAGTCACTTCCTGGGCTGTTCGCTCTGCTCGTACTCCGTCGAGATCTGCGCCGTACTTCTCGATAGCTGCTCGAAGCTCTGATAGGTACGTGGCTGGTGGCATAGGTCCGACAAGTCGCTTGACAATTCCCATACGGGTGCTGCCCTCCTTTGGTGTGAGGCAAACCAATGCCGAGAATGGAAACTTGGTGCAGATGTACTCCTGGGCCACCTGGTACGCTTCAGAATCCAGCACGTTGCCGCCCCAGAGAATAATGTTGTTGGAAGGATCCTTGATAAACTCGATCACTTCGGGTGATAGCAGAGTCTCCTTGACGAAAGACTCGGTATCATCATGCTCAGGGGACATCAACACCACAAGCATAAACTTGAGATCCTTCTTGGCTTGGTCATGCGCCTGGGCGACGCCACCCTCAAAGAAGGGCAATTCGTTCTCCCCATACTCTTCTTCGAATTCGCGCTTGAATCTAGAAGCTGTATCTCGAGGCATAAGAGGTCGGCGGCCGTTGGTACCCCTGAAGCCCGTTGATATCCTGCTCGTAACAGCTCGTGGTCGGACTGATGCGGGCAAGAAAGATAGCGCATAGATCAAAGTTCGGAACAGAGTCGAGGCAGCTCTCAAGCCCAAGCTAAAGGGTGTAAGAAGTAGGCCCAACAGCCATGGCGTTCGATTTGTGACGGGGTTTTGGGGTACGATTCTCGGAGCTAAATCGGTGCGCTGTCGTGGTGAAGCTCGAGAAGAGCGAGCTGCTGAGGTGAAAAGGCTTTCTTGAAGGTTCTCATGTCGGGCTGTTGCCCGGGGTATTTCTTGCTGTGCTTCAGCGACTGGGTCGGCAGTCTCGCCGTCGAAGAACTTTGCGATTGCGATCTATTAATCCATCGTTAGAGGCTTTGAAATAGATCCAAGAAGCGGGATTCACACCTGAACATTCCATTCCGAGCGTCGGAGAAGTGGAATAGCCTCGTTAATCTCTTGGTTGGTGACTTGTGTATACTGGTTGAGAGCTTCTTGCTGACTAGAGGACAGTTGTCCCAAGTCAACTTCGCTGTCAGCCATACTGTTGATCTATATCATCCGATTTCCCCCTCTAATGCGATGATAATGGAAGCCGATTTTCAGTGGAATACAGAGCGACGGAGAAGGCTCGGAGTTTGTGTTGTGTAAGTTGGAAACGAGCTGGATTTGGTTGACGTCTCGGTTCGTTCTTGTTGCGGTGACCCCACGTTCTTATAAACTAAAACCGTAAGGATTCAAAATTGAGCACATAAACTTTATGGACTTTTTACTTTGATCTGAATGAGAAAAGTTATTAAAGAGTTTGGATGAAATCTTCAAATTTAGGAAAAGTTAGTTCCTGGGTTTGTCTCATCTCAAGGTTAAGGTCACGAAGGTGATACCAATATTGGATGAGAGCTAAGGTTGAGGTTGACGAATGATGGCATCAAGCGCGTCAGAGCTAAAGTGGGCGGGCTTGCTTATCACAGATAGATTAAACCCGTTTTGGGGGTGGGCTATTCTTCGGGATGTTGATAGTGGTTGAATTCTTGGAACGAGGAGTTGGCGTTTGAGCAGGTTGGCGTCATGCCTATATGTATCTTTACATACAATTTTATTAGAAGAAATACTAACTGTCTCTCAAGTGTGTTGTCTGTGCTGCGACTCGCGACAGCCCAGAATGGCTCGTTCACCCATGAAAGTTGTTGCTACTGCTCGCTCCTGTTCTGTCCTGTCCTCCACCAAAACTGCCCCCCCACCGCCCACATCCACACTTATCCTATCCTATCCAACCACTCGTTCAACTCCTCCATACCTAACCTAACCTTACCTTCCTCTACCTCTCCTCTCCTGTCCCGACTTCGCAAGACTTTGCTTGCTTGCTCCCGCTTCAAGAGGCGACGGCCTGCGCCTCAATACGGTTGCTGGCTTCCCGCGCTTTTGCTACCGTTCGCACCGGTCAGCCGCTGAACCCCGCCGTCCGTCTCGTTCCTCCATGGGCGGCCAGTCGCCTCGATCAATTGAACAATGGGAAATGCTTGCCAGAGTCAAGTAGGTGCTGTCTTTGTCAGTGTTCAACCTGGGTCCTGTGGGCAATGTTCTCTATACAAGACCGTTTTTTTTTTTTCATTGACAGCCCGCTAACTTACCGTCCTCGCAGACGTCGTAAACTCGGCCAAGGGGGCTGTACTATCGTCAACACTATATACTATTAATCATGGCGACATCGCGATATCAACCGGCCGATCTACGACGCCAAGTCGGGTCCCCAAGGCCCAAGGGACGCGGTTCGTTTACCCTACTATTCTGTTCCGATATCAATACGCCCCACCATCAAGCCGATTCAATTCAACTCAAAAGTATAACCTGAACACTGGCTGACCTGGGCTCTCTCAGAGAATAAAGATACATTATGCCGAAACGTACTTATTTATGGCCATTGCCGATACGAAGACCAAGGCTGTGCCTTCAGCCATGACCAGAACAAAAACAACTCCAATTCAGACTTGTAGGTTGCCCAATGTTGTTTTTGGTTCTTTGTTATTTTTACCTTCCTATCCGCCTGCGTACCTGGTATGCGAAAGCTTGCCGTGTCCAAATCCAGTCCGACTTCGCTTCGTTCATATAGGTTACACATTCCAGCTATGGCCGCGCTTCTCTCTGCCATTTGGTTCCCGTGCTTGATAAATTGGTGGACTTATTGGCGGGAGGTTGGGTATAAGTATCACCTCCGTTACAGCAATTTACCCCTGCTTGCTGTTTGTAGATGCTTCATAACTCCTGTTGGAAGGACCCAATATCGCCTGACCTCTCCGCTCATCGGCCGAAACTTCTCAAGCACTGATTACTTGCCTTGCCAACTTCACTTTTTGAGTTCCTCCAAACACACAAACTCTTCCATTTATGAGCTCGCGATATAATTCATGACTATTATATAGCATATTCTTTCGTTATTGGCTAACACAAGCTCTCTTTTTCTCTCTGTCTCTCATTATACTTAAATCGAGTCTCAAAGAACCGATATTCACAACTGTCACCGCAGCTTCAGTCTTAGCTGACATGGATGATTACTACAGATCCAAAAAAGCGCTTAACGTTGAGTCACCAGCTTTCACGCCTGCTGGCGTTGCAAGTAAAAAACCTACCTTCTCTTCACAAGCTGCGAGCGCTCCAGCTTTTACACCACGTGGCTTAGGCTGTATGAACCCGACCCCCTCGATGCTTTTCTCTTTACCTATGATTCTGACAAGGCCTTCCTTCATGCAGCGGCCACTCCTGTTGGTCCCCAAGATGGCGACAACAGCCCTTTCAACCCTGCAGCCATCCGCGAATTTACCCCAAACTTTGACATTAACACCACGGTGAGACAGCATCGCTTCACTACCGAATATTTTGGCTGATAAGAGAGACAGGCTACCGCCGCAAATGGTTCTGCCCAAGATGGCGGGATCTCTTATGACCCTTTCACTGTACCCGCCGTGAATCAAGGCCTTACTACTCCTCAGTTTAACCCTTATGCCGAAGACCCTGGGGCTCTTGGTGGCCATGGACCAAGCTACTTCCCAGCGTCGAATGCGTTCGCTGGTATTGTCCAGCCGCTTCAACACCACCTATACTTCCCAGAAGGGCACCGCCGAGACGACTTGATGCCATATCATCGCGTACCACACGACTTCTTTTTGCCTGAGAAGGAACGCATAGAGATTGTCAACAAGCTCGAAGCAACTGGTCAAGTTCTTCCCAACTCACAGTTGCCACAGCTCGACAACTACCACAATTTGGTACCCCTAGACACGACCCATCGAAAGAATGCTAATACCTTCGGCTACCCGAGTTGGGTCTACAAAGCTACGGCCAATAAGTCTGGCCATACTTATTGTCTCAGGCGGTTGGAAGGTTATCGGCTCACGAACGAAAACGCGATTAGACTTGTTAAAGACTGGCGACGCATCCACAATGGCAGCGTCGTCTCCGTTCTTGATGCGTTCACGACCCGTGCCTTTGGAGACAGCTCGCTCGTCTTCGTCCAAAATTACTTTGCCCTCTCCAAGACTCTTGTTGAGGTTCACTTGACGCCAAGCACAACCCATGGCAGTCGTTTCCAGGCCAAGACTCCCATTTCTGAGAATGTCCTCTGGGGTTACATCTCTCAGATTGCCAACGCGCTCCAAGCTATTCATTCTGCAAACCTGGCAGCGCGATGTATCGACCCCAGCAAGATTATACTGACGGACAAGAACCGCATTCGTCTAAGTGCATGCGCTATCCTTGATGTTGTGCAATATGATGCCCATCGATCAACCCAGGAGCTTCAGCAGGAGGACTTCATCCAATTTGGCCGGTTGCTGCTCTGCTTGACTACCAACACGCTTCCAATCCACCTCACAAACTTAAACGCATCTATGGAACAGATGGCCAGGGTGTATTCGGTCGAGCTGAGAGACACCATTGCATGGCTTCTCACACCTCAGCAAGCACCAGCACAGAAAGGCATTGAGGAATTCGTACGCGGAATAGCCGGCCGTATCACTGCGACATTCGACCAGGACCTTCAAGCCTTAGACAAGCTCCGCGCCGACGTTATGCGTGAGGTTGAAAATGGGAGGGCGGCTAGACTGATGATGAAGCTCGCGACCATCAACGAACGCGGCGAATTTGATGGCGATAGATCATGGTCCGAAAACGGCGAGCGTTATATGCTCAAGCTCTTCCGAGACTACGCTTTCCATCAAGTGGACAGCAACGGCAACCCAGTTCTGGATATGGGACACATGCTCCGATGCATGAGCAAACTTGATGTAGGAACAGAGGAAAGAGTTTGCCTCACGAGCCGAGACGATCAGACTAATTTCCTGATCAGCTACAAAGAGCTCAAGAAGATGCTGGCGAACTCGTTTGGCGAGCTTGTAAAGGCAAGCAAGTCAGGTCGGAGCTTCTAGCTTTAGCAAACACCAAAAGACGATATATAGCAAGTTCCGTTTGAACACGGCTTACATGGCTTGCCAGAAGACTCTTGGGCAGTGTCAGACGATAACTCAGGGGGGGATGAAGAACCAGAATCTGACACAAAGGTGTCTGAACCGGACTTGTGTGGAGTGTCAGACAACGAGTCACACGAAATGGAGATATCAGAAGACAGTTCACAGGAAATTGAAGAGTCAGAACACGATTCACAGGAAGTGTCAGCACTCGACTCTCAAGAAGTCCCGGGTCCCCAACCCGACACAGAAACCCAGCCTTGTCCGAAGAAGGTTTTGGGAGGGAAGAAATGGCGGAGAAAATATTAAAGGGTCGATTTATGAGGGCACTCCACAGAGAAAAGTGCACGAATACCTTGGGTACTCTGAGGGGTCCTTGATAGCCCTCAGTGTTACCGAGGATTTCAGACCCTGTGTCATATGGTTCTGCGGACATTGGAAGCAACGTGCAATATCGGGATTGGTATGCCATGATTGGTTATGTTTAGACTGGTTACATGTCCAAAGTGTGTGCTGGGCGGAAGCAGAGCGAGTTGAGTGAGACATAGCGAGACACAAGTAGCTAATTTGCTTTTAACATGATATATTGCCTTGATTCAGAACAAGATTCTATGAGGTGGCTATCTCCATGCTAATTGCACGATTGAGGCCTGTGGATTTGTGCAACGCGGGGTTTCCTTGCCCATGGATACATACATAATCCTGAATGTCATGCCAGCAGATGGCGGTCTGGTAGGATCGCTCGGTTCTTGCGGTTAATCCAGCCTTTACACGGCCGCAAATGTTGTGAGCGACTCCAAGTCAGGCACTCGTTCTTTGCCATAATGCTAATATTCGATTTCGATTTGGCAGAAATTGGTTCTTCAGTCATCCTCGGCTTGCACGAAAGGGTTGGCAATCTCTTCGCTGCCATCGACAGGGCTGACAAGGACAAGGAGGGTGCCTCGAACAACTACAAGGCCAAGGGATCGGGTCGACTCGTTTCCTTCATCATCTGCAAATAATTAGCCATCGACATACAGAGGGTCTATATCAGTATTCACGCGCGTCATACCTCGAACAACCTCGTGTACATCATCTAGAACCAGGTTCATGAGAGCATCATAGCCCTTTAACGTTCCCTTGACTGCGCCAGACGTTAGACTCTGTTGCTATGCATATGTAATGGGAGAAAACATACCTTCACGGCCACCGTTAAACTTGACAGTGATCTGCTTGTCCATATACTTGCCCAGATCGAGAATGTTCTCCTTCTTAGGCCTCTCGCGCTCCTGCTGGGCGCCTCCCGCGCCTCCTCCTCGACCGCCTCCGCGTCCACCACGGGGATGGGATCCTTGGCCGCGGCCACCTCGGTGTGAGGGTCTATCGGACATGGCGTATGTTCGGGGGGAGGGTGGCTGGGTTGGAGAGATGGGGTGGGATATGGTGATGAGCTTGGGGTTGGTTTGAAGTGAAGTTGGAACTTGTGATGGGTTTGGTGGGGTGAAGGATGCTAATACTAACAAGGAATTATAGGTGTGTGAGATTGGGCAATTTGTGGGGTTGGTATGTGTCAAATCGGTGTACAAGTGGACTACTAGAAGAGAGCTTGACTTGAACTTGATTTGAGTGATACCCTTACGATTTAGCCAATGCTTGGTAGGAATGAAGATAGCACCGCTTCAACCTGTGAAATACGATAATTATACCTCATACTCAGTT